>CAJQZN010042345.1:0-22138 GCA_907164685.1 Colias eurytheme | reverse complement strand
GACGGTGGCGCCCTCATTTATTTTCATCTCTTTTGTGTCGCACTGTAGTTCAACCCCGTTTTCCAATTACAGCACTAGAGCGCATTATGCGGCATAATGCTTAACGTTGAATGTTTCAACTACAACAACGCTTCGCACAATCGAGCACTCTTAAAAGTAAATGCGCGTGAATTGATGCGTGCAATCGATGCCATTGATCGAAATGTTTTGTTTATATATTATCGTTAGTAATATTATTAATTGTTGAAAAAAAATTAAAGCTTTCGTTTCATTGTAGTATTTTCGAAATAATCAAAGTTAATTCAAATTGTGTTAAAAAAATTAATATAAGTAAGTATGGATGAATGTACAAACATTGACTTTTTTTTATATTTCACATTTAAAATGTGAATACAATTTCATTTTAGAATTCGAATCTACAAACAAATTTGTTAACAGGAATATACTTGCATTTTATTAAATACTTGGATTTGAAAAGTAATTCACGTTCCAATTAAGCATCAGCATAATTCGGCATTGTGCGCCACTGAGTCGCATTATGCTCTGTAATTGGAAAACTACCCAATAGTGTGTGGCATGGGCACAGGGTATGGGGTTGTGGTGTGTCTCTACATAATGTTAATCTGTGGTCTATGGAAAATAAAAGCGTTATTTAGTCTATGGAATTTCCTATCTCAAAAAACATCATGGTTCTTGCCCGATGTTTGTATTTATGAAAAATACTCGTTGTTTATCTTAATTTTAATGTAAATCTAGAATAAAATGGTGTCAGAGGGTGAAATCTGGAAATTAGAAAAGGATTTGTGCAGGTGTTGTCACGCGGAAGGTAATTTTGATAACTTGGCGAACGAGCAAGAAATCTATTCAGACATGCTGCGATATTGTTTTGATATTGATGTAAGTAATAAGTATAATAGAAATATTGTATTATTTAATTGTTAATTAGTGGAATAACTTATCTTTCTACTATCTCAGGTATAACAAATATCTGTAAGTGCTTTATTACTGGCTCTGTGATCTGATACGTTACAATGCTAGTGAACAATGCGCTGGTAATTAATTTTGTTTTTACTAACGGTCGCAGGCTATAGTTATCGAGGTAGTAATTGTTTTTAATTTTACGAGTACGTATTGTATTTACAAGTCCACAACATTGTAGCATTAACCAGATAACATTTCTATTGATAATTAGCGGTTTTTCTGTCTACAATCTGCGCTAATTGTCAAACATGTTGTTTAAATAGTTTTTTTCATACCCCTAAGGCCATTCTCCCATTACAATACGCACAGGCGATTCAAGTATCCTGCAAGTCTCGGAGACTAGTCGCCGCGGAATATCACACATACCTACATTGTACCGGTAGCGTAGTGTGCCGTGTGCGAGCCTACATAATTATGTTTTTTTCATATCTCATATGTAGGCTCGCACACTACGCTACCAATACAATGTATTTGTCGGGACAGCTAGTCATCATTATGTAAAAATGAATGTATAATATCCATGAGAATTTTCTTGAAATATGCATAAAACTTGTATCCTACTATTATTATAAATGCGAGTTTGTGAGGATGGATGTATTTGTATATGTATGTATGTATGTATGTTTGTTACTCTTTCACACAAATACTACTGAACCGATTACAATGAAATTTAGCAAACATATATGATAACTTGGATTCACACATAGGATAAGTTTTATCCCGGAAATCCCACGGAATCGGGAACTACGCGGGTTTTGTCTTTGAAAACGCGGGTGAATCCGTGGGCGGAAAGCTAGTTTTTTTTATATCTTTAACTAGCGGTCCGCCCCGGCTTCGCCCGTGGTAGCTACATGTTTAAACTATCCTATCTCTCAAGTTGGATCGAACTGCACATGGTGTGCGAATTTTATTATAATCGGTTATCGGTATAAGTGGTTTAGGAGTCCATTGAGGACAAACATTGTGACACGTGATTTATATATATAAGATACTAGCGGTTTACCCCGGCTTCGCCCATGATACATGTTTCGCAATAAAAGGTAGCCTATGTTCTTTCTCAGGGTCTAAAGATTGTCTGTGTCAAATTTCATCAAAATCGGTTGAGAGGTTTATGCGTGAAAACAATACATACATACATAATTACAAACTTTTCCTCTTTATAATATTAGTATAGATAGTATAGATGTTATTGAGGATTTTCAAGAAAACCAATTTGTTTCTCTGTAAATTATCTGTAAATTATTAAGATTTTTATCAATATTACAGGTGACACCAGTGCCTGGGGCGTTATGTGCTATTACATATACAATATGTCCGGACTGCATTTTAAAATTACGTGACGCGAGTGCGTTTAAGAAACAGGTGCAGCTTTGCGAAGAAAAGTTCCTCAAATTGTACTCTAAGAAGGCTATAACAGGTATTACATTTATTTTGGCTATACAGTATACCAAAATATATGACTGACCGGTTGGCTTGGTTGGCGCTGCCTTCCAAGCCAGAGGTTGTGGGTTCGATTCCCACCCGGGGCAAATATTTGTGTGATGAACATAGATGTTTGCTGTGTGTCTGGGTGTTAATTATTTATTTAAAAATTATATATGTATGTTTATCAGCCATCTGGTTTCCATAACACAAGCGAAAGCTTAGTATGGGATCAGATTGTGCCGTGTGTGAAAATTGTCCTGAAATATTTATTTATTTTATTATTTATTTAATATATAGATACAACAAGCACACACAAGGAAGCAATTCTTATATCTGTCAATTGTGCTAATTTACTTACAATTCTCGTAAACACGCTCCCTTGTGTGCGTGAGCCATCACTACATAGTATAAAACAAAGTCGCTTTTTCTGTCCCTATGTCCCTATGTATGCTTAAATCTTTAAAACTACGCAACGGATTTTGATGCGGTATTTTGTGATAGATAGAGTGATTCAAGAGGAAGGTTTTAGTATATAATATTAGGTTTTAGACAAAACGGCCGAAGCCGTGGGCGGGAAGCTAGTCTCTAATATTTTGTATGAAGATTCCCTACTGGTTGTTGTATCTGCATGTGGTGGTAGTACCCCGGACTTACGCGATTAGTCGAATTCGCGTAATTTAGGGTACAACTTTTCATTAACAACTAGCAGTCCGCCCCGGCTTCGCCTGTGGTACATATTTACGTTTTCTCTACATAAGAACCATCCTCGTACTTCAAGGAATATAATAAAAAAAGAATTAACGAAATCGGTTCAGCCGTTCTCAAGTTATGCGCTTACCAACACATTTTGGGATTGATTTTTATATTATAGACTAGCGGTCCGCCCCGGCTTCGCCCGTGGTACATAATTTTTACGTTTTCTCTACATAAGAACCATCCTCGTACTTCAAGGAATATAATAAAAAAAGAATTAACAAAATCGGTTCAGCCGTTCTCAAGTTATGCGCTTACCAACACATTTTGGGATACATTTTTAAATTATAAGATGTGCAGGAATTAACGAAACATAATATATTTGTTTTTTTCTAGTTAATGTGCCAGAGGAGCTTGATGAGGAGGTCAAAGATGAACCAGAAGTATATTTTGACATGGGTAAGTTATTTCGTTACACTTAAAGTTTAATTGTGTTTTAAATATACAGTGGTGGACATTTAATTAGAAACACATAACACGATGAATTAGTAGTCATCAAATTTATTTACATTTGTGTATTAACCCATTGACCACCGAGCGGCCCGATCGGGCCGAGACACAATAGATTTTCTATTGTGTCTGTGATCCGAGGACTGACGGATTAATATGTTAGAGATTAAGCATTATTTCATATGTAATAGATCACCCGTTTATCTAGTTTTATAAGAAATTGCTTAATTTTAATCAAACTTTAATGTAAATGGATCCATCTTTGCCAAAAGAATCATTTGCCTATCCCCGCGAGCAGTGGTTTTTCATGGTCGAGCTTTTCTAGGCACTTGATCGGAAATACCATGCTCTTTAAACACACATAGGATGTGAATATATTTTTATCGAAAACTCTAAATGATTTGGAATTTTCCTGTAACTCCGTTTTTTATCAAAATGTAAACTTAAAATTAATTTTCTTGTTGATGTGTCACAAATCTTATTTATATCCATTTTTACTGCAAAGTTAATTAATTTTCAGAAACTTATAGATGGAATGTTTAAAAAACGGTGCAAGTATTTGTAGGATAAAAAAATATTGGCGGCATTTCAACAGGTTTTGACTTTGGAACACTCGAACCATGCTGTTTCTAATTTGTTGTCCAGACTGAAATACTCGGAAATCAGACTTCACTTAAAGTTGTTTAATTTTATTAATTTAAGCTAACGTTTGATTAAAATTTAGCAATTTCTTATAAAACTAGATAAACGGGTATTCTAATACATATGAAATAGTACTTAATCTCTAATACATAAATGTTAAATGAATTTGAAGACTACTTCATCGAGTTACGTGTTTGTAATTAACGTCCAGCACTGTGTAATATGTAGGGTATTAAAAAATAAACAATAATTTTTATTGTGAAAAAAACCCAACTGCTAAATTATATAGCCTATGTCACTGCTTCCTTGGTGCAGTGGTTGATGTTTGAGTGTAGTACTGAAGGGTCCTGGGTTTGATTCCCCGTAGAGACGAAGAAAAAATATTTTTCGGTCTGGCAGGACACAAGCTGGGGCGAACCGCTTCTAATAAATAAATATTTTTTAAATAAATTTATAAAGAATAGAAAAAATTTGATCACGAGGCGGTACTCGAACCCGCATCCTTTCACACCCTTCCGGGGCGGATGCCTGACCAACTCAGCCACTCGTGACCCGCCAGAGAGATAGAATTTATTCTATTCTTTCGGTTTTATGTGTGTAAGGGCCGATTTTTCAATGCTTGGATAAAACTTATCCGTCCAATAAAGTATTACACAATAATATTAAAATGTCACGTAAACTGTCAAATACAGGCAATTAGAATACGTTTTTAAAATGGTAGTTCTATACATTATTCGACGAATAAGTTTTAACCAAGGATAAAAAAATCAGCCCTAAGGGACGTACGCATAATACTCATTAAAATATTAAAGTGAAACTTTTATTACATCGTTTCAAACTCTTTGGTCTGTGTAGCACAAAGCAGTGTTCGGAACCGTTAGAACAGTTTCACTTTTACCGTGGTTTCATAAAACCACACAACATTTAAAGTATCCGACGTGCACAAACGCTCAGTTCTTTTAAGTCCCTATTGAAAGCTCATTATCTAGCCATGCAATAGTTGTATTAGTAATAATTTATGTATAATTATAATTTTTGTATATATTGTTATATATATATATATATATATTGTAGTTTGTGTAGTGTATAATACAAGTATATTTATATAACTATGTGGTATCTATGTACAGTATATGTAGTTTATGTAATATGTAGGCATTTTTTTTAAAAATATATTCTTTCTTTTATTTCTTTTTTGCGCTATCCTTATTCTTCTCACATTTCCTTTCCTACCAGGTTGCCTGGCAGAGATTGCTGTGTAGCAATAAGGCCGCCTATTGTGCAAAATTTTTGTACCTTACTAATTTGTACCAAATTTCCTATATTGTTTTGTACAATGAAGTGTTATAAATAAATAAATAAATAAAAACATTTTTTAAAATGAAATTCAAATAAATTCTCAATTTTTTTACAGATTTTCCCGAGGAACTGTCTCCTGATGAAGAAATGGTCACAGAAGGGGCACAGAAAAGGTCACAGAGATATAAGATACACGATTATGAAGACGAGATGTATAGTAAAGGTATGGAGTGTTGTGATTGAAAGAATACATATCTTTCTTAATACTATTATAAAGGCGAAAGTTTGTAAGTATGGATGTATGGATGTATGGATGTTCGTTACTCTTTCACGTAAAAACTACTGAACCGATTACAATGAAATTTAGCACACATATAGAGGGTAACTTGGATTAACACATAGGATAGGTTTTATCCCAGAAATCCTACGGGAACGGATTTTTCTTTGAAAACGCGAGCGAAGCCGCGGGCGGAAAGTTAGTATATAGATAGATGTAAAGATATTAGTATAGATAAATAATTCTCCACTCGCAGACGAATCTGAGGACGAAGAAGAAGAGCCGGTTATAAAGAAAGTTCCCGCCGCTACGAAAAAGAAGGCGCCGCAGAAGTCGAAGCCGCAGAAGAAGCAGAAAGAGAAGGAAGAGGAGAAGGAGAAGCAGAAGCAGAAGACGGAAGAGAAGCAGATAGAAGGTAATCTTCTTTTTTATATAGCATTGGTAAAAGCAAGAGGCATTGATTGATATTTGATACAACCTATTTTTTACACGCTTTATATTAGTTTCACCTGTATGTTTGTAACCGACTTCTTTGGGCGCGATTTTGACCCACTTTAAACGGCCAGATTTCGTTCAAACTTTGTAGATTTATTTAGGACCGATGCGATGACAATACACTAATTTGATAAAATAAATAATAGTTAAAAAAAAATAAAAACACGTGTTTTATAGAAAACCGAACTAAAAGCGTGTTTTTTAGTTTTTTTTTAAACTATTATTATTTGTGTATTATTCATCACTGTATAGTATAAAGCAAAGTCTGTATGTATGTATGCTTAGATCTTGTTAACTACGCAACGGATTTTGATGCGGTTTTTTTAATAGAGTGATTCTCAAAGAAGGCTTTAGTATTTAATTTATTAGGTTTTAGACAAAGCGGGCGAAGACGCGTGCGGAAGGAATTATTATTATTATAAAGCAAAGTCGCTCTCCGCGTCTGTCTGTATGTATGTATTCTTAGATATTTAAAACTGCACAATAGATTTTGATGCAGTTTTTTAAATGAGTGATTGAAGGGTTAGAGGTTTTAGTGTATCCTACTTCCTACTTATATTATAAATGCGAAAGTTTGTGAGGGTGGATGTATATGTGTGTGTTACATACACATGTTTGTTACTCTTTCACGCATATACTACTGAACCGATTACAATGAAATTTAGCACACATATAGAGGGTAACTTGGATTAACACATAGGATAGGTTTTATCCCAGAAATCCCACAGGAACGGGAACTATGCGGGTTTTTCTTTGAAAACGCGAGAGAAGTCGCGGTTGGAAAGCTAGTAATTAATTAAGTTTTAGACAAAGCGGGCGAAGCCGCGGGCGGAAAGCTAGTAAGGCAACAAGTTAGATCAATGTGAGCAATAGTTCAGTCACAGGAATATTGTATGTTTTTAGAAACACATAGGGCCGTATTAAATATTATTAGTTTGAACGTAATAAGAATGTACTGCGATTCTACACAACTGCCTAATTGATGTAGACGGTTGATAACAAATCACAGCAAGTCAACGACTATTAACAAAGTGAGGGTAGTTGGATCAAACGTAAAAACAACGTCTGAGCCCCTAGGCAAAGGAGGAAAAGTGAAGTCCCATGTCCCCAAGTGGGGTAAGGGGCAGATCTACACTAATATTATAAAGAGGAAAACTTTGTTTGTTTGTTTGATTGTAATGAATAGGCTCATAAACTACTGGACCGATTTTAAAAATTCTTTCACCATTTGAAAGCTACATTATCCACGAGTAACATAGGCTAGGTTTTATCCCGGAAATCCCACGGGAACGGGAACTACGCGGGTTTTTCTTTGAAAACGCGGGCGAAGCCGCAGGCGGAAAGCTAGTACATTATACATCTGTTTCTCTGATCGATTTTCTTTAGGGACAAGTAGGTGATGAGCCTTCTGTGTCCTACCAGACCAAGACATTTTTTTTCTTCGTATCCACCGGGAATCGAACCCAGGACCCCACGGTGCTACGCTCACGCGTCAACCACTGTACCAAGGAGGCGGTCAAACAAAGGCAATGCAAAGGAAGGTGGCATTTTATAGTATTCAACAGCTAAGCATGTTTTGACAGGAAAAAGTGACAACTATTCATCCACAAAAATAAAACAAAAAAAAAAATTATCAAAACTTACGCCTTACAATCCATACTATCCATACTTACTAATATTATAAATGCGAAAGTAACTCTGTCTGTCTGTCTGTTACTCAATCACGCCTAAACTACTGAACCAATTTTCATGAAATTTGGTATGGAGATATTTTGATACCCGAGAAAGGACATAGGCTACTTTTTATCCCGAGAAAATGACACAATCCCGGAAATCCCACGGGAACGGGAACTATGCGGGTTTTTCTTTGACTGCGCGGGCGAAGCCGCGGGCGGAAACCTAGTATTATTATATACCAGCTGTCTCGGCAAACGTTGTTCTGCCTTACTTAACTTAGGGTTATGAAAAAAAGTTGGCCGTTTCTCAGATATACCCTATAGGCACACAAAATTTCATGAGAATCGGTCCAGCCGTTTCGGAGGAGTATGTAAACTAAAATTGTGACACGAGAATTTTATATATCTATATACTAATATTATAAAGCTGAACAGTTTGTTTGTTTGAACGCGCTAATCTCAGGAACTACTGATTCGAAAAATTATTTCGGTGTTAGATAGCCCATTTATCGAGGAAGGCTATAGACTATATATCATTACGCTAAGACCAACAGGAGCGGAGCAATGCGTGTGAAACCGCGGGGCACAGTTAGTATTTAGATATATAGCCTATATTATGTTGACCCGACCTGTAAATAATATTCATGCGAAATTTGAAATAAATCCATGCAGTACTTTTTGAGTTAAGCCCGGACATACATACAGACGAATAATCTAAAAATTGTATTTTCCACTTTGGTATCTATTGTAGATCACGCTCTGTATTCAAAAAAAAAATGCCTCTTGCTTTTATCAATATTGCATACTAGTTGCTCGTTCCGACTCTGCCCGGGTAATTTTTTTTTCAGTTTTTAAGTTACGTAAAGTTAGGTTAGGACCATATTACTGATAATTCGCTGTCTGTCTGTCTGTCTGTCTGTCACCAGCCTGTATATCATAAACCGTCATAGATTAGGTAGTTAAATTTTTCAGAGGTGATGTATTTCTGTTTGCTGCTATAATAACAAATAATAAAAAATTAAGGTTAAGCAACGGTCGGTGCGGTTATCCATTGGATAAGTGATTTTATTTTTTGCAAAACGTGTGCACGGAATCCTTAATGTCGCGAGCCTGACTCGCACTTGACTGATATTCCATGTTTTAAACGTTATCTTCTTCTTCTTCTTATATATAAAAATGAATCGCAAAATGTGTTGGTAAGCGCATAACTCGAGAACGGCTGAACCGATTTCGATAATTCTTTTTTTATTATATTCCTTGAAGTACGAGGATGGTTCTTATGTAAACGTACCACGGGCGAAGCCGGGGCGGACCGCTAGTTATCATATAAAAATGGAGAAAGAGCATAAAAATCCGTTCAGCCGTTGTGAAGTTATAAACGTAGTGTGTACATACATGCAACAATTTAATATACTTCTATCTTCAGAGATAAAAAAGTAAATGTTGTGAAATTTTATTATTATTATTAGTTGTTTGCGTGTAACAAATGAGTTGGTCGAAATTTTTTGAAGTGAAAACTTCTTTAGCGGCGTTGAGCACTTTTTCTGTAATAGGTATAAAATCTTAAACTCGCATCAGGACACGTGACCTGATCGAAAAAGCGTAAGACGGATACCATTCCAAAATATCAAACATGCTCAGCGTTAATAATCAAGTTTTCACTTCTGCCGGCACTCCCGGAGTGCAACCCGTCTTTTTTTTTACCAATCTGAGGTGAAGGTCTAGCAACAGGCCTCGGTCGGTACTGTCGGTGCACACACTTGCGTACGTTTTTGGTTTGGTAATAAGAATTTGCGATTTACACGAAATCTATTGATTGGACTAAAAAAATATCACACTATTATTCTAGTATGTTGCTTGAAGAATTATTTGCCGAAAAAACAGAACGATTGCATGTAGTATGGTTTTTAAGCATCAAAAGATTTTTTTAGAGGTACCCTTGTGATTTTTTTTCTATCGAGTAAAATAAGTTGTATTGTGTTTTCAACACAATATCTAGTTCTAGCTAGTATATCTCCTGAAGAATCCATACTAATATTATAAATGCGAAAGTAACTCTGTCTGTCTGTCTGTTACTCAATCACGCCTAAACTACTGAACCAATTTGCATAAAATTTGGTATGGAGATATTTTGATACCCGAGAAAGGACATAGGCTACTTTTTATTGCGAAATATGTACCACGGGCGAAGCCGGGGCGGACCGCTAGTATCATATATATGTTTGAGATTTTTTACTGCAGTTAATCATATATGTACTTTAAAGCATTATAAAACTCGTGTTGTTCTTCTAGTCCCCTTAAATCCGGGCAAAGCCGGGGCAGCTAGTATTATAAGAATTTATTATAATTTTATCTTCCTATTGAAGACTTGCTTTTGATATTGTATTTCGTTTAGTGTTTTATGTTAGACTTCCAATTTTAACACACAGGCACATGCCTACGTTTGTATTAGTCTAAGATCCCACTGCAGGATTACTTCGTTCATAGCTTTTTTGATGAAACCAAAATTTTATGTACATATATTTATAATTAGGAGAATATATATCGACTAGGTTGCCAGTTAAAATTTGACCGCAAGCAAAGCAAGCAAGCACAAATCGAAGTGAAAATTTTTTATTAAACATGCTTGCAGCCAAATACTATATGTATTACTATATTATGCATTAATTTTATAGGTACAAACATGAATATAATATATAATACCTAGTTGTTTATTTTTCTATTTGAAATTAAATTATAAGAACTGAAGTGAAGCATGCTATAGCTAAGCGTTCTAACAGACGAATGGCAAGTTGTGAACGGCAGAGGCTACTTCAACCGTTACCAAATGTCGACGGCAGCCGTCGACGCTTCGGCGGCTCTACCATATTTCTCTTAGGGCCGATTTTTCAATGCCCAGATAAACAGCTAGATAGACTTTATTCGTCAGTTAACAAAATATTCAATTTTTCAATAGACGAATAGGCCTTATCTATCGAATAACTACGTTATTTGAGGAATAAATCTATTTGCCGCTCCAACGGCCAGATAGCGCGCTATTCGACGGTTAGGCGTTTGAGTTGACAACTGACGCGTCAAATTTGGGATATTTTCGTATGTCATAACATAGAGCGTAGAATTATTAACAATTAAACCTCTTTCTATATAATTATTATCAATTAAAATCATATTGAAATTGATGTTTTTGATAGTACTGATGACCATGCCATTGAAAATTTGCCGAACGCTGCCTTTAAGTATGTCGTTTCTATCGTAAAATATATAAATTGAAACACAAATTTAACCAAACTCTTTACTCGAATCAAAACAACAATCAACAATCATAGAAGACAAGAGCAATACAAGACAAACTAAAATGCACTCCTGACGTGAGTCATAATGACGGTTGTTGACAAATTGCAAGAGTTGACTCTATCCCGCTCTAACCTGACTAATTTAATATTTTTGTTTCGCCACTCCGAGAGCAGAGCTGCCAATATGGAAATATTTGGTCAGATAGTTATTCATCAAATAAATCACGATTGAAAAATAGGCGAGCCGTTATGAGTTAGATAAATAATTGAATAAATCTATTCGAGGGGTATACCTATATTAAGAAGAGCTGGAACGTCAACACATTCAAGCTGGGTATCGACTTCGCGCTCCTGGCGCGCGCGCCATGAATGACCGCGCCGAGAGTGCGTTCCGCGGAGCGCGTTCCAAATAATTGAAGTATATCAACTATGCGCGCCTGGCGCGCGTGGCAACTGTTCCAGTGTTTGACCGTTCATCATGAAAGCTAGTCGTGTACGAGCAGCAGCAGCATTTTTTTCTTTAACTCCGGCACAGGGACTCCCATTTCACGACTGATTTCTCTCCAACCAATAAATCGCTTAGAGAAGATCTCTAAGCGATTTATCCGAAGAAATTTTACTGTTCCACAAAACTTCTTTCGTACCATATAGCTGAATTAATTTACGGCAACTTTGGTTATCCATAATTATTACTCGGAGCGCAACAAACACAAAAAATACGACAAACCCGTCTCGATTGGCGCGCGCGCCACGTTTGATGCGCGGTAAAAAACCGACACCTGACGGAACGGACCGCTCCGCGTTCGACCGCTCCAACGAACATTTTGGCGCGCGTTCCAAACTGGTATCCATTTCACGCGGCTGGAGCGCGCGCCAATGTTCGATCTCTTGGAGCGCGAAGTCGATACTCACCTTCACACATTGCACATGTTAGGCCGGGAGATACTGACACAAAATTTCGGGTCATTTGTAACAGGATGGCGGTCTAGAGGGGTCTTAGTACGCAATGACAAAAAGAAAAATGATGGTCAGAACGCTGGTACCGGTGGACTAGTCGCGTGGGCGTTAGTCACACTCGTCGGATAAATAGCGAAAGTCCAACGATTTGTAACACAAAAATTTTAGAATTTACCGATAGCCCTTAAAAAAGATGTAGGCGGTAGTGTCATGCCATACTTTTACGATGTGACTTACAGTCCGCCTTACCGACGTGAATGCGTTGATTTAAAAAAAACAATTCAACCATTTGTACCGGGCTAACTTTTGCACAGGTAACCATCGTCGTGCATCCATTTACTAAAATCGCCATGCCATACTTTTCGGACGATTCCAAATAGTCGCCATACCGCGGAAAATCTGCTATCTGTATCGCGAAAAATTGCGTAATAAGACCCCTGTAGAACCGCCATTCTGTTACAAATGACCCGAAATTTTGTGTCAGTATCTCCCGGCCTGTGTGTAGCTTTTATTTTGCAATTGTTTATAAATACAGGGTGATGTAATTGGTGTAGTACGAATATCTAAAAATCTATGAAGAATTTTGTGATACAGTAAATGGAAGAATTATAGACTATTTTACAGTATTTAATAAAATCATTTAATTTTTTGTTCATTTTCATTAGAAATGTCAATTTTTCTCACCAATGTGGAAATTTGGATGATAATGTGAGATGTGTTGGGAGTGAGCGTACACGTGTTATTTGTATTGTTTTTATGACCTGAAATTTAATTATTATTTGATAATTGAATGATTATTAATACTTTTATCCAATTGATTATTATTAGAATAAATAATTAAGTTCATCAATTGATTTACTTTTAAATTATAATTTTACAGGTAAATTATGAGAGCTTTCATAATTATATTTGCATATATGTATTTATCTACAACGCACCATTTTACAATTCAAGTCTAAAATGAAACTAGAGTCGCATTTATTTTTGAACATACTGTAAGTGAAATTGCATAAGTGTGAGTACTGTGAACATGCCAGCTTTCCTTAATTGACCGATAGTTATTAGACTGTTTATCTCGCGATTGAAAAATCGGCCCTTAATTAAAGGTTTTATACTAAAATTAAATAACACAGTTTTTACTGTTCATAAATTAAATATATCATTCTTTATTACTTTAACTTGACTTCGGTCAATAAACTTGAACATTATAAATATGAAATTATTTTAAATTTTTCTTAGAATTATATTTATAAGCATACATAACAAAATAATAACAAAAGGAATTTTAATTGTGAAATAATAGGGAATATGCATAAAATTTGAAATGGCCTAAAATATTTTTTTCTCGAATACTTATTATCGTAAATAATAAGGAGTAACTTTACTATACTGATATTAAAAGGAAAAACACATTTAAGCTGGTAAAACCGCGGGACGCAGCTGTACTAGCTATACAGTATACACACAACATCGTGGTTGTGGCCGAATTTTATATTTAAATTTTAAATATTAGATCCTTAAATATGAAATTGTTGTTTTGTTGTTTAAAAAAAAAAAATCAAAAATTAAAGAGTCATTCATATCGCACAATGGAAAAATTGAAATATCGCTTTATTTATGAGTTCTACCTTGGCACGAGTGCTGCGTAAACAGCTCGAAGAATTAACAATGTGTATGGTACTGGTATCGCAAAACAAAACACGGTACGGTTTTGGTTCGAACGTTTTCGTTCTGGAAATTTCGACTTCAGAACAAGCTCCGTGGACGACCCGGGACCAAAATTTATAATGAAGGGGCTATTATGGAAGCGGATCCATCGCAAACCACTTTAGAGTTAGCAGTTCGGTGTACGTGATAAAACTGATTTAATCCACTTGAAGCAAATTGGGAAGATAAAGAAAATTTGAAAGGTATCTCATGAATTGAGTGAAGCAAACCAGAAAACACGCATGGACTGCTGCGTTACATTGCTCAACTGAC
Organism: Colias eurytheme; assembly: GCA_907164685.1. Taxonomy (NCBI): domain Eukaryota; kingdom Metazoa; phylum Arthropoda; class Insecta; order Lepidoptera; family Pieridae; genus Colias; species Colias eurytheme. The sequence continues at coordinate 7,910 of CAJQZN010042345.1, read as the reverse complement.
ACAATAATGAAGGGATTTTAATTCGGATCATTACTTGTGATGAAAAATGGATCCATTACGACAATCGGAAGCGTTCGTCCCAAGGCTGTCCCCCGGAGAATCAGCCAATGCCTACCCTAAACAAAAATTGACTCAGAAAAATAACTTGTGAGCGTTTGGTGGACTAGTGCCAGTGTCGTTCAATACAGCTTTCTAAATTCTGGCCTTACGGTACAACAGTTATCTATTGTCAACAACTGCAAACTATGATGGAAGAACTAGCTGCTAATCAACCAAGGCTGGTCAATAGCTCTTGGCCACTGCTGCTTTGGGATAACGCTAGTCTACACAATGCACATCAGACGGCCGCAAAACTGGAGGAGCTGCAATTGGAATGTCTGCGACATCCACCGTACTCTCCGGACCTTGCTCCATCAGATTACGTGAATTTGGATAACTTCCTACAAGGAAAGAAATTCAACTTTGATGTGGCAGTCAAAACCGCATTCAAAGAATTTATTGAATCTCGTCCCTCCGGTTTTTTTTAATAAAGGGATCAACGAACTTCCCTTTAGATGACAAAAATGCAGCGATAACAATGGTACCAGTTCGATTAATTAAATATGTACATTATACAAAAAAAATCGAATGTAGATAGGTATATTCCTCCCTCCTCAATTTCATATGTAAGGACCTAATATTACCATACGTGGGACAGCCCTCGCCATATATTAAGATGTGTTAGTCAAATTATCTTAAACAATATGTAACATTATTACAATGCTTACAATATTCTTTGTAAGGCTGGGTACCCAGAAGAGTATTTTTATCCTTGCAATGTAATATAATGATCTTACCAATGGAAACACCTAAGTGTGCGTCCACACTGAATGCGCGGTGGCGGCGGCCTAGGCGGGCGCGACGAGCGGGCGCTCGCGGTGGCCACACCGACACGCGAGATCAAGTAGCGGTTGGACGATTTTCGGGTGTTGCAAACTTTGGACGATTTGCTATTTTTACTGGACAGTCCGATTTTGAGATGAGATCATTATAGAAGTTGTACACGAAATAAATAAAACAGAGGAATAACGGGTGAATCTTATATGAAAAATTGAGATTATACCCTACAAAATTACTGTGGTGTATATAAGTGTTTTAGATTGAATCGCACTTATAAATAAAGAAGTTTCACTTCAACAATTAATTATTTACCGCTATTTTACGAAAAACAATAAAGGATATAATATAAGAAGTCGAGCGACAAGACCGAACTGGTTTAATACCCCCGCCGTCCGCGCATTGGGTCGCTTGCTGACTAGGCCCGTAGTGTGGCCAGAACGCGCGGATAGGAGAGTTTGAAAACTACGCGCGCTGGCTCGCTCATTACCGTCGCACTAGGCTTCCGCCATAGTCATTTCAATGTGGACGCAAAGGCGCGTTTCATACGTTTGATATTTCGCGCCCGCCGTCGCAACCGCGCTAGGCTCGCAGTGTGGACCTGCACTAAAAGTTCATTTTCAAAAGCATTTCCATTTGATGTACTTACAAACATTTTCGCGAATGCCCGACGCTCTGTGCAGTGCTCTCAATTTTGGTTTAAACCTATTGCAATAAAAGACATAGTATTGTCCCATTTGTCCGCTGAGTTCGTGGCATAGTTCCGTTAAATGATACACCAATAAGCTCGTTTTAAAATCAGGTTGTAATTCAACATCCAAAGTCGTGTTCGCTAAACGATTATCTATATTTATACTCATATATTATTATAAAGCTGAAGAGTTTGTTAATTTGTTTGATTGAACGCACTAATCTCAGGAACTACTGGTCCGATTTGAAAAATTATTTCGCTGTTAGATAGCCCATTCATCGAGGAAGGCTATACCACAGTATTACAATATTATTTCCTACAGTAAGGAATCGCCTTTGATGTCGCGCGATGCCGCCGCCAGCGTAAATACGCTAGGGTTGCAACAAATGGGAAATAAAACAATTGTGATTATTAATATTATGATGAAATCATTTATTCATATGTACATTCAAAATAATTGCGATTATTAAATCTCATGTAATTATTTGTTCATTAATATATAATTACAGATATTGCACTGCTAAATATTATTTACGTGGACACTTTATTTTTGGATGTTCTTAATTGTATATTATAACATGTAACCACAGTATTACCATTATTTCCTACAGTAGTGCGACGAATGTACTTGTGCAGAGAAACGGAGGGGAACTGGCGGGGGTCGGGCGACGCGGGCCGCGTAAAGCAAACACGCTTAGTTTGCTTTACCTAGCGCGAAAGGATGACGCAGTCGTATTTTTTGTGTAATAATTTTATTATACATAGGTACTTACATATTCTATTATGGCGCGCACAAACTGTTCCGTTTACGGATGTAAATCTACATTGAAATCCCAGAAGGAAACAATATTTCAGAAAGATTGTATTAATTGTATCTGTTGAATTAAAATCAAAGCTATGTATATATTATGTTGTCCTCATTATTTTCTAATCAGATTGTACATCCCAATGCGAATGCATTACTTCAATGCATGATTTCAATGTAGATTTACATCCGTAAACGGAACAGTTTGTGCGCGCCATAATAGAATATGCAAGTACCTATGTATAATAAAATTATTACACAAAAAATACGACTGCGTCGTCCTTTCGCGATAGGTAAAGCAATCTCAGCGTGATTGCTTTACGCGGCCCGCGTCGCCCGACCCCCGCCAGTTCCCCTCCGTTTCTCTGCACAAGTACAGTCGTCGCACTACTGTAGGAAATATGGTAATACTGTGGCTATACGCTATATATCATTACGCTAAGACCAACAGGAGCAGAGCCACGCGGGTAAAACCGCGAAACGCAGTTAGTGTACATAAAAAACGACGATTGTTCGAGGTAGAAAGTACTATATTAGGTTAGGTGTCGCTGAAAATCAGCTCTACAATGAAGGCTTATGCTTTTCATTGTAAAATGCTGAGCGGCAATCCTTTTAGCATTTAGGTTGTTAGATTAAGTAGATTGTAAGTACTTAAATTGTTAATTTTAATATTGCCTATCTGCTAATAAAAAGTTTTATTATTATTTTTATTTATTACTCGACTTTATCGGAGGCATTTCCGAAATACCCAAAAGAAGTGTATTGGTTCTAGGTGATGTTAAGTAATTTCGAACTAATTCGACCTGTTCAAGAAATAAAACATAAAAGACAATTGTGTACAAAATGTCTCGAAATCTAATAGACCTATTGTGAGACAAACAGCAAGACAGAAGACATGCCTCTTAAAAAATATCCCTTAGAAGTTGTCAGCGAGCGTGCTAGAACAAAATATAGTAAATGATATTTTTTCTTTTAGGCGCGTTGCCGAAGGTAAAATTCCGCTTACGACCGTGCGACTATGCGATCGAAGATGAAAAGCTACGCTGCAAGAAATGCGACATGCTATTCGTCACAAAGAGCTCGCTCAGTTATCATATGAAAAGTGTGCACTACAAACAGCCTAAATACAAGTGTTATATATGCAAAATGGAGTTCATGACCTTGACGCAGTTTTTGATACACAAACTAAACGTACACAATATAGACGATAGGTTTCATTGCTCCGCGTGCCAAGCTTCATTCAACTCTAAGGTGCAACTGAGAAAGCATATCAATGGATTCCACATGATGGGCCAGAAATATAAATGCGATTCGTGCGATTTTGAGACGTACAGCAAGAGCAGTTTGAAGAACCACCAGTATAAACACAAAACGGTGAAGGATTACCAGTGCAGGTTCTGTAAGAAGGCATTCGTGAGGAGAGCTACCCGGGGTCTCCATGAGAAGATTCATACGGGGGATAAAAAAAAGGTGTGCAAGGTCTGCAGTCAGGCGTTTGTTCAGAAGGCCAGTTTGAACTATCATATGACGAAATATCACCCGGAAGTCGTGTTTTAGTCGGTTTTGTGATTTTCGGAATAGTTGAAAGTTTGCTTAAAATAACGGGCAGAAGTGTTTGGTTGGCAACGACAGTGTTTTCATTGTTAATATTTTCATGTATAGGTTATATTCAAACTCTGAATCTCAGGCACTCGTAGGTTAGGCTGTTCAAACCTCAGGTATGGCATAATGACGTCAAAGCTTAAATAATAATTGTAATATTTCGGCCTTTTGCTAAACAATTTTCGTCAGTCGTTCTCTAGTTGAGGCGTCGTATGCGCGTGCGATGCCTATGCTGCGTTCGCCTACGCCCGAGACTGTTGCTGACTTCAGTCAAAGGGCGAAATACAAATGTTTCGAGGATTGCCTGATGGCTTTTGCCAAACCTAAGATAAACCAGTCCTTCCGCGAAGAAATTGTGTTTCGGGACTTGACTATAACAAATACACATTTTATTGAAATATAACCTTTGTTATATAGTAGCATATGGGTGTTTTTTTTTTCCTTATCGTTAAATTGGTTTTTAATATCTAAGACAGATGGCAGTGTTTTACATATTATGAAATAGTTCTCTAAGAGATTTTTTTTTTGTATTTGATCTGAAATGCGTCATAATTTAATGCAATATAAACTTCTGAACTTTAATTTATCCCGCCAAAACCAGTAACTACCGCAGAAGTACGGAGGACGATAAAAGATCGTAAAGATAAATAAGCGCCTGGTATAGATCTTATAACTACTTTTAAAGCAGATGGTAAAATTTGAAATGGCCTAAAATATGTTTTTCTGCAATACTTATTATCGTTAATCGTAATATTATAATGAAAAGGATTTTTTTAATTTACTTATTATTTATACTCGGCGCGGCCTAAGATGATCCCTATGACAGTTCGTCTTAGTGATTGCTCGTATGATGGATCGTGTCGATACTTTACTATTTTATAGGCTAAGGCGTGGTTTGCATTCAGCCACGTCGGTAAACATGTTTTTACAAATATTATAAAATGAATTTTTAACGTCTATTTAAATGTAAACGAAACGGTAAGTAAAACGAAAGCTTTCCAAAACATAAAAATGCACCTTATCATTTTCTCGTAATCTTTAACCCGTTTAACACAGTGTATATTATTTTATCATGAAAATGGAATCCCCCATTTAATTTTTCTAAAAAACTTATATTATCATAGGTAAGTAAATTAACGCGAACGGTAATTAATTAATTAATTATGCTGCGATCTTCTGTTCCATTCAATAGAGAATAAACTATAGCTTAAGCATGGAAAAAATGTGAACTCGTTTCCATTATCGAAATTTGTTTATCGATACTTTCCGCACTAGTCGATAAATGCCAACGATGTAAGTTTTGAAGGACGTAAACGTAAAGTCAGATTGATATAATTTCTCGTAAATGTTAAGAATTGTTATAATTCCAACGGAATATCATTGTAATGGCATAAAGCTACGTAAAAATTAATAAATGCCATTTTTAGACGCCTCCAATACGTTTATAATTTAATGGTGACGCCATTACAAGTTTGTCTCTTGAGAATAACTGTCAGTGTCATAGGGATCATCTTAGGCCGCGCCGGGTATAAACCCCTAAAATAATATTCAAAAAGTGCAAAATAAGGGAGCGAAATTCAAACTTCCAAAACGCGCCACCATATCAGGAAATGTGCCGTCATCTGACACGACATTGTATTCATCAGTCCTCAGTAAAAACTAAGGTAAACACCCACTGGACGTGTCATGTCACGTCACGCAAAGCGCGCGCAAAATGGCGGCGTTTGAACTGCTTAAATTTTTTAAAAGTTTTCAATTTTATTTTTAAAAATATCTAGATTTTGAAGCCCACTAATCTTTTTTCTACGTTATTAAATAGTAAACTATTAATTGAAGACAAAAAAGAAAAACATAAATATTCCCCATTCTATATCCTACTTATTTAAAGGTACTTAAATCGAATACTTTTTAGTTTTCTTATACCTGAAAATGAATCCATACTAAATATTATGTACTAGCTGTGCCCCGCGGTTTTCTTCCAGTTGGTCTTAGCGTGATGATTATATCCTATAGCCTTCCTCGATAAATAGGCTAACACTGAAATAATTTTTTAAATCGGATCCTGAAATTAGCGCGTTCAAACAAACAAACTTTTCAATCTTATAATATAAGTATTGATTTATAAAGAACAAATAGATTGAATATCTTTATTCTATAATCTATACCAATAATAAAATTGGAGTGTCACTTTGTTCTTCCGGCTAATCTCTGTAACAGCTGGACCGATCTTGACAGGACTTACTCGCCATATATTAAGATGTGTTAGTCAAATCATCTTCAACAATATGTAACATTATTACAATGCTTACAATATTCTTTGTAAGGCTGGGTACCCAGAAGAGTATTTTTATCCTTGCAATGTAATATAATGATCTTACCAATGGAAACACCTAAAAGTTCATTTTTCAAAAGCATTTCCATTTAATGTATGTACTTACAAACATTTTCGCGAATGCCCGACGCTCTGTGCAGTGCTCTCAATTTTGGTTTAAACCTATTGCAATAAAAGACATAGTATTGTCCCATTTGTCCGCTGAGTTCGTGGCATAGTTCCGTTAAATGATACACCAATAAGCTCGTTTTAAAATCAGGTTGTAATTCAACATCGAAAGTAGTGTTGGATTACAACCTGATAAAGGAAACTATTATCTATACATATAATATTATAAAGCTGAAGAGTTTGTTTATTTGTTTGATTAAACGCACTAATCTCAGGAACTACTGGTCCGATTTGAAAAATTATTTCGCTGTTAGATAGCCCATTTATTGAGGAAGGCTATATATCATTACGCTAAGACCAACAGGAGCAGAGCCATGCGGGTAAAACCGCGAAACGCAGCTAGTGCACAATAAAAAACGACGATTATTCGAAGTAGAAAGTATTCGACTTTATCGGAGGCATTTCCGAAATACCCAAAAGAAGTGTATTATATTGGCTCTAGGTGATGTTAAGTAATTTAGAACTAATTCGACCTGTTCAAGAAATCACTACATAGTATAAAACAAAGTCGCTTTCCCTGTCCCTATGTCCCTATGTCCCTATGTCCCTTTGTACGCTTAAATCTTTGAAACTACGCAACGGATTTTGATGCGGTTTTTTTTAATAGATAGAGTGATTCAAGAGGAAGGTTTATATGTATAATAACATCCATTAAATAGTGGAGAAGTACTGTTATTTTTGAGGTTTCTTATGTGATGTCGTAAAAAATTACATTTTTTTTCCGCTTACATTGCAAACGCAGGCTGAACCCTACGAGTTTTATCAAAATAATGTACTAAGTATTATACACATTGAAAAGGTCTACAGAAAAGTCCGCGATGGTATATGTCTATCTCTTATGAATAACCCACAATGACTTTTTTTTGTCATTTACTTTTTACGACAAATAATGGCTAATTTTCGATGCGATTTTAACCAATACAGCATTAATCCTTAACCAATTAAATACCTTGAATACATTGTTCATTTAATATAGATCTATATGGCCTTTTACACCGTATGATTTAAGTGAATATTTTCGAAGATATTACAGATTTAAAAATTGCGGGACGTAGCGTTTGCGGCGGTACCGGCCGGCCGCCCGGCTATCTATTTTATACCCGTGCGAATCCGGAGCGGGCCGCTATGTTTTTATATACAAAGTTCACAGTTTTTGTGTAGTGTTTTTAGTATCAGCATTGCACCCGTGCGAAGCCGGGGCGGGTCGCTAGTAAAACATAAAAGACAATTGTGTAAAAAATGTCTCGAAATCTAATAGACCTATTGTGAGACAAACAGCAAGACAGTAGACATGCCTCTAAAGAAATATCCCTTAGAAGTTGTCAGGGAGCGTGCTAGAACAAATAGTAAATGATATTTTTTCTTTTAGGCGCGTTGCCGAAGGTAGAGTTCCGCCTACGACCGTGCGACTATGCGATCGAAGATGAAAAGCTACG
>CAJQZN010042342.1:0-23214 GCA_907164685.1 Colias eurytheme | reverse complement strand
CTGTTCTAAGTGGTCATTAGTTCCCGGAGACGGGGACATTGTCGCACCTCCATTAGCTATATACGCATACCTGTATGCTCGCCTTTATGCTTTATGATTTTTATGACTAACGATGCGAGGTTCGTAAGTCTTTTGTTATTTATGATGAACTCGAGCGACGTCTTTAATTGACGGCTCGAGGATTGTAACGAAACGTTATTTCCAGGGAGATACTTACAATATTTAAAGGGGATTTCAGTTTGAAAAGCTCACCCCGTGTCGTAGGGAGCGCCGCTCCGAGTTTCGGGTACATTCACCGCACGCGATCGATCCTCGTGCCACACCAGAGGGACCGACCCGGTACAGACTGTTTTCATTTAATTATACAGACATATCGTCGTTTTAATGGTAATTTAATGAAAAATAATAATACAACACGGCGGCTCAATACAAGCCTGTTTTCCCCCATTTTGCTAAAGAAATTTCACACGAATATGATTTCGCTTTAATTTTCGAAATGTATGTGGTTTTGCGGTGCGTACAATCGCAATCCAACACATGACTACGTTTCACCAATTTTAAATCTCACGCTATTAAATACCTCGGTTCGTGTTCACACATTCAATATTGTTGATAAAATTCAATAGTACCTATGCATTAAAATTACTATTTGTAAAGGTTTATACAATAGCTTCACTGGAGTTGTTATTTTGCTCGATAAAACGGTCCGCCGAATTTCTATACGAAAGATTCTCAGCGCAAACAGGTTTGTACAGGTAAACGCTTTAAATGATATCTACATAGACAAAACGGTCCGTCCCGAAGACCAATTTGGGTGTTATTTGTTAACAATGCTGCATTCCGATTGCGCGTCACTCAACATAAAAGAGCATTTCGGGAATTGTCCTGAAGTTATAATGAGAAGGCTTTGCGAAATGGCCTCGGGCTTTAATGCCGGTTCGAGCGAATTTATTTCGGCAGATCATTGTGTGTCTTGAATTTAAGTATTCATTAAATTACATTATAGCCGCTGTGCCTTTAGCTATAAGGTTTCGATGTATAGAATCGATAAGACTTTCGTCGTGGTTCGCCGGTCACGCTTCGTATCTCCTTTGAATACACAATATTTGTTTGAGCCTTATCTAGTTACGTTAGTGTCTTGATATCATATATGCATTTCAAGCGAGTCAAATTAGAACGTCAGCTGCATAAAAGCATATAAGTATATACCACTAGTTCATTATTTCGAAAACTCTTTGTCTATTTCTGTAGACCGTTAAACGAGTTTAGTTGAAAGTTTGGCATTCTTTATAACGTTTATTTCACGCTCGATCCTAAATTACTTCTCACGGTTCGCCCCGACATTCGATAGCTCTCATTTGAACTGGAGTGCTTTTAGAATTTAATGATGGAATTATGATTTGCTGGGGTGCTTCAACTTGTCCCTTGACCCCTTATGTAATTTCAATGAAATCTGAATTTAACGGTATTGTCTAATTTGTATTATGGAGTTAGAAACTATGATTCATAAGTGGGCTAATTATTTTATCGTTTCATTATAATTACTTTAATTGAGACGACATACACGCTATCGTACTTAAATAATTTAAAGCAAAAGACTCCACCCAGTCACACCACATCTAACCCTCCTCATACATTTTGATGTCACTTTTCTTTATACATTTTACCACTTCGTGAGATACGCTACGTTTAGAATATAAGCATTAATTATATACGAAAAGTTAATAATTATGTACAATAATTTTATTTTAGATAATGAGCGTTATTGCCCAATGTCAAATTTAGATAGCAAAGGTGTTTTGATTGTATTTTATTTTATTTATACACAGTTAAATATTAGTGCGCATTTAAAATGACACCAGATAAACATTGATACCTGCTTGAAAATTTATGATATATATATATTCTTAAAATACAATGTTTTAAATCACAATTTCGGAACATAAAAATAAATGACCATGCGCCGCGCATACTAATAGGTATATTTAAAGTTTCGCGAATAAATACCGAAAACTAGTTCAATCCAAGTTTCGAAGAAGTCCTAATCTACGTATCGATCACGAAGTTTGGATAAAAGAGCGTCGAACTAATGGAATTTATACCGGAAACCGCAGGTAACTCCGCTCCGACCGGGCTCCGAGCAGGGGAATTAAATGGAAACGTTAGCGGGAGTCATTATGTCGTATAAAATAACTATTTCTATAACACTCATATAAAACGTGTTCCACATCTCACCGAATACTACACCCCGAATTTCGGTAATTGCTTAAGTTGTATCGGGAGGAAAATTTGGTTAATCAATCACTGTTGGCTGGCCAAGTCTATGTTTGGCATTTCCTTTTTCATTCAATACTGTACCGAGAAAGAAAACATCTACATAAATTTATTACCAAGCTTTCCGTTTTAAAATATATCCACGGAAAAGCTTCAGAGAATATAAAAAAGTTTTATGTTTTGGTCCTTTATAGCAAGTTATATCTTATCTTGCAACCGCGAAGCGCTTGAAGAAAACAAAGGCAGCATAATAAAAAACAAACCAAAGCTGATTTTCTTATGAAAGACACAATCTATTTAATCATCTGGTTAGTAGGTAATGAGGAAAAAAATTGTTGATAAAATATATTGGCAGTTTGCGATCTTTAAGCTGCCGCAGCCTTGGAGCCACATTTAGTTTATTAAGAATTTCCAAAAATATTTTCTCTTCCCGGTGGCTTATCTCAAATAAGGTTTCGGGGTTGTTGATCTGCTGGGGTGAGATCCCGCCCCTCACTTCAGGCCCCGCCCGGGACTCCACCTCATTCACAGCGCCCTTTGCAAGTTCGCGACCTTTACCAAATATCAAAGGAAGGACAAATAGCTATTGGACGTGGATGAGGTCCGTAATGGTGTTGTCCTTCGATTTCCTTTGCGATTTTTTATATGTAATGCTGTTACGTAAGTCCATAGGCGATTCCGTGATGTTACTATTAACAAGCAATTGGGTAATTGAATGTACTTCTGTCAAGTTTAGTAGTTTCGTTGAGAAATCATTACCTTTTTTGACTGTCATTTCTTTTTAGGAAAGAAACATGTCGTTACTTGTACAAAGTGAGATCTCATTGAAGTTAGTCTTTGAGTTGCTAAAACGTTTTCATATTTAAAATTTTTATGTTAAAAAATTCCGTCAGGTGTGCAAGTTACCTCACCTTCGTCATTGAATAATTCAATTCGCGATAGAAAAAGTGAGCGCCCATCATTATTCCAGTTGCAACTAGTGCTGTTAGTGAAGAGATGAATAAAATATTTCGTTTCATGTCCGCAGCCTATATCAATATCTCCGCCAACCCACGAACCCGCCAGGTTTACTAAAATATAATATTTACGTGGAGAATTTCAAACAGGGATACCGCATTAATACTGTTCAGTATGCGCCATCGTTCAGGTTGGACGGATAAAACGAATTTCAGCAACGGTTTCACAATTAGGCTTATTCAGCTATACCTTTATGTTTGTGGACCTTTGTTGCTGCGTGTTTGTGTTTCATTAAAGGGAAAAAGTGTAAAGTACAAAAATGACCTGGATTCCTTTCAGGGTACCATTGTAATTCGGGCGGGCTGTAAAACTTTTAATAGTTCCTTTCTTCGTGTTAGTGGTGCAGTGACGGATATGTTTACGACGCGAATGCTTGGAAGTGCCGAGATATTGTTTTATGGTCTGTGTTAATAGAATTGCGAGTCATTAAGATTATACCATTATTATTACAGTTCTAGGTGCTTGTTTTTACGCGGGCACTTGGAAATTTTTAATGGCCAAACTATTAGATATCATTAATGATTGGATTTAAAATAAATAGCCGTATCCATCTATAATCCGCAAATAGACCAGCCTTTAATAGAATTTCTATGTGATGTGTAATTAGAATCCGGGAAATTAAATTTCATTAATTCTATTGCTAGTAAAATTTTTAATATCTCGTCGTGTCTCAGTTTATACTGAGAATTTTTTATTTATCAAGACCTGTATAGGTATAACAGACAGCAACCCACACACTGTTCATTTTTCTTGTTAGCTTTTATTGGTTGTCTGAGCTCAGTACGGTGCAGTGGCCAGTGTTGATTTAAGATGAAAGATTAAAGAAAAATAATATATTACTGGGTGGGTACCTTTTAAAAAGGATGCTGTTTCCAATCGATATTCGATACCACGGATTATAAACGGTGTGGAGAGCAGTAAGAGTGGTTTTTAATTGAGAAGGAACAATTGATTGGTCACACGAAATTATCGGTTGAGTCATACATGTGATGTTAGCCGCTAGGTCTCAAAGGAATTTTTATTATAGGGTCGAATATGGGTACCCGCGTCAGTGTTGTTTTTTTTAATTTGAATTAAAATTATGGTTTCTTGTATCGACGGTCAATTTAAATGATTTATGTTTATATATTTACGAAGGTAAACTTTAAAGTTTATATTTTTATTTGCATGAAAATTATACCTCCACTAATCTATGTAGGTATATTATAAATGTACCTAAAGAAGAGATAAACTTCATAGAGATGTAAGCCGCCCACACAGAGCCGTCACACTCGAGCTTCATAATCCGCATACACATGTTAAAACATATTTTTATGATGCTCAATATATTCTTTCTTCATTCCCGATGCGAAGCGGCATCATAAACTATTCAAGAGATCGAAATCGTGTTACGAAGTCACTGGGCACAATGTCACATTTCCGAACGCTGATTGAACGGAGCCAATAAAGTAATATCGATTTAATTCCTTCCCTTTATGACGCTGCATTTCTGTGAGCCGAAACTACGTCAGTGAATACAATTAAGCGATTAAACGGAATTGATGGAGTTATTGTCGATTGTGTACAGTGAATTATTGGCGTCGTGATTGCACGGGATCAACTGTTTATCGAATTGATGCTGTTTAGATTTGGGTGTTGTATGATAGCCAAGTGTTTGATAACAGTTAGATTTTTAAATACGTATTGTACATAAGAAAATAAACTTCTGACTTGGAAAAAGTGACATGAAGTTATGTTGTTATTGGTTTTACTACTGCTAATGAGAAAGTTTATACTGGAAAAATGGGTGGAGTTCCTAACTTAGATATAAATGTTATATTCGTCACTTCAGTTTTAAAATTTTAATTGAATTGTTAAAAGTTTACAATTTTAAATTAAAAGTTTTTGAAAACAGTGTCTCGATAAGTCGACAAGAAAGTGCACGAAAAAGCGCAGAACAGAATTTCCAATTGTTATAGTCAACACAAATACCCACCTAGACAAATAGAGCCAGTTCATACGCTCCTACGTCGACAGAAAGGGCCACATTTGTGCCAGTTTGTTCAGCAGTTACGTAACGACACGTAATGTACAATTAATATAGGGCCATTGTCTCCGATAGCTTCCGGGTAAGGAGCTGGCAAGCGAAGTAGGTTAACTGCCGCTAAGCTGGCAGTCTGGCACCGTTCGGACGTAGGCCGGGGCCCGGGATACAATGTTGCCTTTGTGTCTGCTACTTCTAATATTTTTATGATGCGAATTAGAAGGTTGCTTATATAAGGACAATGTAGGTATTGTTTTTGCTTGAACAGAGGTTTTGTAAAAGTTGACGATATTCAAAATAAGAACAATGATCTTGAATGTGAACTTTTTACAGTAAATAAATACATGGAATTTTACAAAAAGTCGCGAATGCGATTCAATTTTAATTGATGACTTGATAAATTGATATAAATAATGTGTGATGTACATTTTTCTATAACTGTATTATCGTATATCGGATATTCTTAGTGGATTTATCTTGTGTGACTTGTTTATATTATATGCTTTTATTTTCAATTCCTTAGCGACTTACAGAGAATTTTACACTAGAAATATATTGTTTGCTTCAACATGTGTAACTTTCTTTTTCGTATTGTAATTGGCAGTTGGCGATCGTGTTCATTATTCACTTCATGAAAATAATTGTCCCTAGAAAAAACTTAAGAAATCTATTTTTCGGGTTGCTTTTATGCATAGGTAGAAGCTGATTATGCCGGACATTCTATTAAAAACTTCTTAAAAATCCCAACGTTCAGTTTAAAAAAAAGCATTTGAACTAAGTTCTTAAGTTTCCAGCTCCTGCGCTAAGTTCTATCGCCTGAACTGCCGCTTTCAAAATAAACCCCTTTCTTTGTTAGTTTTCGTTCCAGTGAACGTTTTCACCGGCTTCATTTTACGACATCTATAAAATTTGCACTTACGGCGAGCGCGATTTGCAGATTGTTAACGAATCTTGCAGTTCCATATTATTATTGCTGTAGGTGTAGAAGTTTTTGTCGAGCGAGATAAGGAGACGCATAATGTTATAAAGAAAGATAGCTGTTTTTGTAACCGAGACTTGCGAAGATTTTCTTTATAATGCTGCAGACTTAAAGTTAATACCGATTCAAGATTTTTGATGTGTTGAGTGAAAAATTGAAAATATCTCGTTTTGGCTTGATTCTAAATGATAGTTTTTCCTGATAAGGGATTAAGTCTAAGGGATAAGGGAAAAGATAGCAATAAAAAGTCTTCAAAATACCTCGATACTTAACGGGAGCCAGAAAATTATAAGGCAGATACAACTCCTTCACTTCACACAAGCTACCTCGTTTCCCATACACGTCGAGCTGGTAATAACTAATAATCACATTACGGCATTATTCGTGTACCTTCCCGTAATCCGGCAGTAATGCGGTATATTTAGTGCAGCGAACGATTAACACAGAGACCTTTGCGTGCGATCAGCTGAGCGCACTTGGCGACAGCACTCGACCCACTTAGATACAAGTGGGTCTGAGCGGAGTGCGGACTATCTAGGCGCTCGCGCTGCCCGTTGACGGAGTGACGGCGCGTTCGATTCTTGATTTTTTTTTGGTAGTGTGGAACGGAATGTTCTAGAATATTTGTTGGTAAATGGTTAAATGTTCTGTCTTAAACTGGGTGGGTAAGGTCTTTTGTAGCAGTCATTTGTTTATTTTTATGGAATGCTCAGATATACTTTTTAAATTCAAATTTCTTTAGGAGAAGACTATTGAATTAGAAATTTTATAATCTTGAATTAATCTTGTGCTTTTGCTTTTTTGTGTCTTTAATAAATTATCTCAATGTATTTCGTTACTGGTACCTCCATTGTGCTAATTTTCTAAGAAATGTAAGTAATATTAAGGAAAAATAATAATAATAGTTTAAAAAACTAAAAAACACGCTTTTTATAGAAAACCGAACTAAAAAATAGAAAATTTTATCAAATTAGTGTATTGTCATCGGTCCTCAATAAATCTACAAAGTTTGAACGAAATCTGGCCGTTTAAAGTGGGTCAAAATCGCGCCCAAAGAAGTCGGTTACAAACAAACAAACATACAGGTGAAGCTAATATAAAGCGTGTAAAAATAATGTTTTCTTCTACAATTTCAAAATACAATGTGCATACCAGATTATAACGAGTTTAACATGGTCCTTGTTACGATGTTGTTTTTATACAACGTAACACAACAAGCTGTTTAATGTAAACAAAAACGTAATAACATATGTACTGTCGATGTAAATAATACTGCAAAAGCGGTAACTGTATGGTTTCGAACAGCTTTGAGTGTGTGCAAACTTTATGCAAATGTTAAAATAGTACTCTCTATTGTACATTTGAACATAAAGTTGGAAATGTTTAAATGAACAATACGATATGTATGAATTATTGTCCGTAATATTTATTTATGCTACTGTTTTAATAAATCATACTGTATGGAATATGCGTTGTTTTGTGTTGATGTTTAGTCAAAGAATACTTAATAGTGGCTAATAGTTTAGTTATCAAATTTTGTTTTTTTTTTATTCATTCTAAAAATGTTGATATTTAAAACTATATTTGGAGTGAGAAGGGTTGAAGGAATAACAAATAACCCGCCTTCTGGAGCAGACACGTACCATAAATAGTAATTCTAAATACACATGTTATTTTTAGGAAATCATTAACATTGTCACGTTTTGAGTTGTACTCTATGTTATACAAATAGTTATGCTAAGTTTAAATAACTTTTTCAATATCATGATGTCCATATTCTATGCTTATTTATGACTTCTAAATAAAAAATCGAATTAAAATGGGGATATTTTTTGAGTTACATATATTATTTGTTTCACCGATCTACGATATTCGAAAGTTATTCGATAAATGTAAATAAACAACACCATTGCATTTTTTCAACACCAGTAAGTGTGGAATCCATCAAAACAATTTCAACATCCGTAAGCAGAAGTTAAGTTTTCATACATTAATTATTGTTTTCGCGAGCACAAGAGTGGCGGGGCACGGTTGGAACGAGCGTACATTTGAGAGGGGAGACCGGGGCTCGTAGGGTCTCGGGACGGGAGGGGACTGGGGAGATGATTGATAGCCGGGGTTGCTTCGGATCGTTATGAACAATTTCGCACTACACATTTTTGGAAACTGTTTTAGGTAGGTAGGTAGGTTGGTAGGCTGTTAGGTACTCGGTTGGTTAGTGGAATTCTTGGTAGTTAGTGCAATTGGTTGAATTAAGTAGGTAACATAGGTGTCTTGAAATTTTTGCACATTTGTAGAATGCAAAAATATTATTATTTAAAACTTATTCTCATTCAAAACTATTTACGAGACAGTAAATGTGTGATTTTAATAAATCCTTATGTACACCAATATGCAACGTGTCGAAGCATTCAATTTTTTCAGATGTATTTATTATAAAATATACGCTTGTACGGTTAATCTGTAAATCAATTAATGCATGATTAAGTACATATTTGGTATGAAATATTACACACAATTATTATTATCATTACACACGTTAGAATAAAAATCGCATTATGTACACACATTAAAATTAAAATTTGTTATTTATTGATTTTTTTAACAAAATCGTGCGAGAACTGTGATCGTGTGCTCGCGTGATCGGCGATATACCTACGTATTTCAAATATTTATTTTTTATTTTTATATGTTTATTGTTTTCACTGTACAATTGTGGAGTAGCACACTGGAAGTTATGGCTTTCCTGGTATTTTAATTATGTACGTCCATTTATTAAATATTACCGTTCTTTATGAGATTTTTTTTAACTGGTAGAATATTGAATGCATCTACCTGGTTGCATTGTGGTTTTTTACAATCGTATGTTGGGTATTTCCATAATAAAAGTTAATAGGTTTACAAACCTACGCAAAATTCTTGGGACGGGTATATAAATTTGTTCTCATCAAGACTTTATTCGCTTTGAATATCTATTGTCTTTTCCCAATTCGTTGATGATTCTATTTGTTACTTCTATTATTACAAAAAGCCGCTCTTTACGGTTTGATCCCAGATAAATTTAATAAAATACAGCTTTATTTTGGTTAATTCATAACTATTACAGTATTTGCATATATTCTTCCTGCGACCTGCACCAAACAAACTCATTCTATTCTCATTTCAACAATGTTGTATTTCACCAGTTTAAACAAGAAATACAATTAAATTAAACAATAAAAACAGTCCGTCAAGTAGTACTACGAATGCCTCTCGACTTCATCTTTTCTTGCACTCCCCCGTGATATTGTACAAGCCAGCTCGTTCTGACATTGCCATTTGACCTTGTCGCTAACCTATTCCACTTGCGACTGACGCAGTTATTTCTATATTTTAAAATTTATTTCTGCGATTTATTTTTAAACAGCCAATCTGTCAGAAGGACGTCAATCTGTTGTCGAGAGGCAGGTGGGTCGGTGTGTCAAGTTGACATTGTAAATATTAAAAAATAATTAATAACGTAAGAGAGGTCAGTATCGGTAGACTATATTATAAAGAAACTGTTATATATTTAAGAATTGTAAAGATTAATGTAACTAGTCGGTGGTCAGTTTAGAACTGTTATTTCAATTACCTTCTAAAAACTCATGATGTAATGTCACCAATGATAATTGATTAGTTGATTACACCGTGAACGGGTTTCGTTAATTATTTGTTTTTCATACATTTTTTTCTGCTAGTACCTTGAGATTCTAACAAACTGAAGTCCCAATAGAACAATATTCGCTACATCAACGTTGCCTACAATATTCAGCCTTCGCCCGTTATGTGAATGTGTATCATCGATAACCGTTGGCTTATTCGTCAGTAACGAGATTTTACGTGACGCTCCATTTGTCACAAGAATATTTTCCATTATGGGATTA
The DNA here is from genome assembly GCA_907164685.1 of Colias eurytheme. Classification (NCBI taxonomy): domain Eukaryota; kingdom Metazoa; phylum Arthropoda; class Insecta; order Lepidoptera; family Pieridae; genus Colias; species Colias eurytheme. The sequence continues at coordinate 13,016 of CAJQZN010042342.1, read as the reverse complement.
TAACTGTCAATCAAGCGGCCGTGCTATGTTACAGGCTGATCCTATCTCTGGTTAACGTATGGGAACTGCTGTATTGATTTGTGAGACGTTTAGGTACGTGTTTTTTTTACTGAGATCGTATCGTAGGTATGGTGTGAGGAATCTACCTGGCTTGCTGTATTGTTTTGTTATACAAATAGGATTAACTGAATAGATACATGTGATTTGGGTGGTGGATTCGTGTTTAAGTTGTTTGTAATATGGATGATTAGGTTAGATATAATTGAATGGAAGCTAATCAAATTAAATCGATTAAGATACGCTAAATATGCTACCTATACAAATTACAAATTCTTAACATTTTGAGATACTTAATTATGTTGTAGGTACGGTATTCAATTGATTTACCTAACTTGTTCAATTGAGAAATACAATCCGCGCAGCAAACGTCTACGACAGCAAAAACTAAACACAAAACAAATAGCACAGCTCGGAATGAGGTTATAAATGCCAATATGTTTACATTCCTTGCCCCGCGTATAAAGTATATCGCTATTTAAGGCATGCCGCTCCAGTTAAAGGTCCCACATTTAGTCGGGAGTTACCTGTTTGGTAGGGCGCCCTCTGCTGGCGCGGGGCCGATGACCTCGCTACCGACGTTACTAAACTTCACCTTTACTATGCCTTTACTGATACGACTGTGAAACATGCAACCGCTTGTGTAAACTATTAGGGAAATTAAACAATGCGCCTTTGTTTCACGTGGACTGTTTTAACTTAGGATAGCTAAAAAGGCAATTGCCTTCCGCCTTAAATGGTGCATTGAAATGTTTAATTGCATTGTATTTGTGTGGGTTGTGGCGATGTTCGAGATGCATTCGAATTTAATTGCAGCCGTCATGCGCTGCTTAGAATAACGTACTAATATTATTGCTAGCATTTTCATTACTAATTTCATTTCAAACTGTTGTATTAATAAGTAGGTAAACATTTAAACCACCTATTTGTAGCAAGGTCGTATGATTAATTTATATCGATACAGTTGCAATAATAGCCTATACATAATTAGCAAAACGGGAACCTTCAGTTGTATAGTCGTTTATTTATAATTAAATAAAAATTGGCCAACATACACAGGATGTTCTTATTTGCCGGCATATCACGTGCCCTGACCTCTTTCCATGCCTTTGAGCAAGTTGTTGCATATTCATATGGTTTAATGTCTTTATACTTTTTTGGATTTGTTTCACTGAGGATGGAATAAATGATGGCGATTATTTATAGCTGTTTACCTTTGCAACGATGGCGAAAATTTTTATCTTGTACTGGTGTTTTTTTCAGATTCGAATGTTTAGATTGTAGTCAATTTATGACAAAATTGTTTAGATATACCAACACGTACATTTAAAACGCGAGATTTTCCTTTATTTATATCATTCGCTGATAAATCTTGAAAACATCGCGTCTAATGACCCGAAATTTTGTGGGTCATTTGTAACAGGATGGCGGTTCTACAGGGGTCTTAGTACGCAATGACAAAAAGAAAAATGATGGTCAGAACGCTGATACCGGATACCTTAAGATACTGTAATATAAAATATAACAGTATCTTAAGATAAAATATTAAAGTATCTTCACCGTGTGTCACGCGCTTAAATCTGTTAAAACCTTCATACGATGATATGTATTTGCAAACGTATAATACTCGCATAAAATCAAGTACAAGAAAATAAAAAACATAAGTCAAAATTTATTATATTGTTATTATTGACTGTTTTAAATGAACCCTCAATAAATAGAGTACTAGCTTATTAATAGGTTTATTATTTTGAGCATATCTCCAAAGGAATTAAACAAAATTTATATATATTTAAATTTATTTTATTTTAAGTTCTTTACTTCATTAAAAGTGAGTTGAGAAAAGCCTGAGTTACCTTTAATTTATGTCAGAGTCGATTTATCGGTGTCTGATTACAAAAACCCTGTTCGCCTTCTGATTTCTTATTACTTACCTACTCTGCGTTTTAAATTATTGATTTATTCTTATAAAGATTTTATTCTTTACATTTATTGTGTGCATGTTAACAAAAGATAAAATGTATCCATGAGACTTCATTATACGAAATAATCATCATATTAAATTTGTTGTTCTTTTTGTTTCAGGTAATTATATTTTACTCACTGAGATGGACTTCTATTGATATTTAATCGTAAGTGGAATTGTTTGGTGAAAAATTAATACTTCTAATACTTATTGAATTTTTTAACGAAACATTCATATTGATTAGCATTCTGATTTTATTAGCGACTCCAAACACCCTGTATGTGATTTGTACCATACACAAGTTGTATCATACCTAAAGGTAATTAATATTTATATTTACTAAAAAATATATAGTTACGATCACACGTTTAATATTTTTTCATCAACGCCTTTGACCTCTCAAATGATATTCATTATACATATCATATACAATAGGCATGACGAAAGATTTTGAAATCCTCTTCCATAATGTGTGTATACGTTTACTATACAAGAAAAACCCTATATTTCGGTAATATACTTAAATTTAACAAAGATAAAAGCCATTTTCCAAAAAATATTTATTATCTGTGCCAAAACAGCTCGCAGGTGTCATGGCGTAGGCGTGACGTCACACTTTGGTAAATACGTAATTATTTGTACGCATTGCGAAGAAAATTAAAAAAATATTTATTTTATATGTGTTATAGAAACGAATTTCAAAGTTTTTAAGTGGTGTGCAGTATTGCAGTGTGAATCCACATAAAAATAATGCTCAAAAATGTGTTAGTAATTATTTTAAGCGAGAAAATAATAAGAAATGATTGTATAAAGTTGGCGCGGAGAACCCCGAACCATGTATTCGTGAATTCGCAATTATATTTCTGTTCTGAGTCGATAAAGTATACGTGAAACAATAGAAAATAAATAAAAATGCGTATTCTCAACATATTCATAACAACAAAAGACATCTGACGTGAGTTGTTTACTTAAGCGTGACGTCACGCGTGTTTTAGTCAAAATGGCCAACTGCAGTATTTCAATGTTTTATTTTAATGATAATCTCATTAATCTTAATGTTTTTAAGATTTCTAAGTCACTATATGTAATTTATCTATTATACATTTTCCCTTAAAAACACTAATACGATCATTTATGGATACTGTCGTCATGCCTATTATAATCGTCCAATTTGGATTATGGAATCCATCCATATGTATATGATATGTATAACGTCATGTCGGATTCGCGTCTCACATTATCACGCTCGTGTACACATGGTGTTTTTATTTAAATTTATAGAAAAAATAAACTCTCTAGTGAATTATTCTCGAGCACAGCTGGTATTCGACCCACCTGCACATCTGCCGAGACCCGGCGGAGCTTAATGGCGAAACCACATTACGTGTTTCCTGCACTAAATGACCCACCAAAAGCTTTCGTTTAAACTCGCAGTTTTAACATTCTTTTGCACTAAGAAACGTCCTTTATGGATGTTGTTGAAATTTTCTACTAGTCAATTTTTGGTACCAATGTTGTTAAATGTCCTCCAATGTTAAGGCGTGAGAAAATTTCGTATTGACGTGTCGATTCGTAACTCGATACGCGGGGCGAGTTGAAAATTGAAATATAGGCTGTAGTTAAACACAAATAGAAAGGGATGTGGTTTTCGGTATAGAATTGCTTCGTACAAGGCTTTCATTAACATTAAATAGAAAGAAGTTAAGCAGTAGCTTAAGTATCCAGTAGGATATAATATAGTCTACTAGCGACCCGCTCCGGCTTCGCACGGGTGCAATGCTGATACTAAATACACTACAGAAAAACTTTTAACGTTGTATATAAAAAAAACATAGCGGCTCGGCCGGCCGGTACCGCCGCAAACGGTACGTCCCGCAATTTTTAAATCTGTAATATCTTCGAAAATATTCACTTAAATCATACGGTGTAAAGGGCCATATAGATCTATATTAAATGAACAATGTATTCAAGGTATTTAATTGGTTAAGGATTAATGCTGTATTGGTTAAAATGGCTTCGAAAATTAGCCATTATTTATAGTAAAAAGTAAATGACAAAAAAAAGTTATTGTGGGTTATCCATAAGAGATAGACATATGCCATCGCGGACTTTTCTGTAGACCTTTTCAATGTGTACAATACTTAGTACATTATTTTGATAAAACTCGTAGGGTTCAGCCTGCGTTTGCAATGTAAGCGGAAGAAATGTAATTATTTACGACATCACATTAGAAACCTCAAAAATAACGGTACTTCTCCACTATTTAATGGATGTTATTATACATATAAACCTTCCTCTTGAATCACTCTATCTATTAAAAAAAACCGCATCAAAATCCGTTGCGTAGTTTCAAAGATTTAAGCGTACAAAGGGACATAGGGACATAGGGAAATAGGGACAGAGAATGCGACTTTGTTTTATACTATGTAGTGATATGCATGTGGGATGTCTACCTTTACCGGACGTTTAACGACATTTTTCTTACGTTCAATTGAAGCGAGACGAGGGCGTATTCTTAGAGCTAGAAAAACAAACACCTGTATATACAATCAACATTCTTTATAATGTCTAACAAGTAGTCAGCCTTATGTTTTTGCGACTAAGTACAGGATTGTTTGAAGAACATTACTTACAATGTCATTCGTAAGTGCCTTGGTGTCTGGTTAGTTCGCGAAGTGTCTGAAGGAATGATGGTGATGATGAAGGAAGGGTGAAGGAATAATAAATCGATTGTTTGATGGCATGAATTCAAACATAAAACTAGATGTTAAAGTAACAATCTTTTGTATAGTAAGTTAACCTGCCTTCATTTTTGTTGAAGAATTATGTTATATCTACTGTGGTTGTTATACTTTGAGTAGGTAGATAGGTACCTAGATATAATATGTCAAGCCGAACTCGGCCAATGTCAATGTGACATCATAAATTTTGATAATGGCTGAAATATGTGGCCATATTCCCTCAGTAGATAGCTACTGAAATCTAGACACAATAACCAATATATATACAGGTTCGTATTAAATCTATCGATATAACCAGTTCGGTCACTGGACCAATCTATTCGGAACAAAACTATTCAAACCACCACTAAAATAGTTGAGGATGACAAGCATTTCAGTGGCTAAACTTATATTTGAATTCTAGATATGAATTTGTTATTTATATTGAACTAGCTGTGCTCCGCGGTTTCACCCGTAGTGCTCTGCTCCTGTTGGTCTTAGCGAGATAATAGAAATATAGTCTATCCTTCTGCGAAAAATGGGCTATCTAACATCAAAATATTTTTTCAAATCGGACCAGTAGTTCCTGAGATTAGCGAGTTCAAACAAACTCTTCAGCTTTATAATATTGGTATAGATATGGTATATAGAGTCTAGATATGAATTTGTTATTTATATTGAATAATAGCTGGCTGGATAATTAATTGCACATTACCTTTCTGCTTGGCTAGGTTTCTGTTTTGTATCGCGGTAGCTCACAGTTTCATTAGAGATGGTCCGTTGAATCTTGTGTTTTGCAACACAAATATACGTACGGATGTGTTTCCACGTTTGTTTTGATGTAAATGAGTTAATGAATATTCGTGTTATAGCGAAAATGTAACCTTTTGTTATAATAAATTAATGTAATCAATTATGGAAAAGTGATGGTTATAAAATAATGCATTCAGCATTGTGAAGAAAGAATCGTGAAGCTACTTCATTTTACATTAGACTGAGTGGATGAAAATCAATATTGTTACTTGTTAGTGTTGTGAAGTTTGATAATAATTAGATCTAATGAGGAATACATTACCGTCATGTCATTAGCATTAAGTATAGGTACGGTTATATGCCTAATATTAGATTAGCCCGCCTACCATCAAATGAATTTGTATTAGGATTGAGATGTAAATAATCTATAGTAAGTAGATAAACACATCATTGTATTAGTTTATAGATTCCACAGGAATCGTTATAATCGCATAATCTGCGTCTAAATTCGAGCGCACAATTATACATTCGAGTTTGAAATTCAATATCAATGTTAATGATGAATCTGATAACAAACGAGGTCGCCCTCGCCGTTTCCACAGCGGCCGCGGGTTTGGAAAGCGCGCATTTTGCAATGCTATCTGATACGCGAATGGTCGGTTCTCATATATACGAATGAAGTATGGCGTGTCTCTACAGAGCGAGCAGCCTCGTGAATCAACGCGTTTTATGTGGACGTGGCTCGGCCGAGGAAAACGGCGGCACGCGCGCTGTATGCACTTCAACACAAACCTAGCTGCTTCGCGAGGCTCTTCGCTGTGTGGATCTTCCTATATGCGAATAGAAGTTTCTCGTGTATGCGAATGAAGTTATGGGTGGATCCACACAGAGCGAGCAGCCCTACGAAGTAATTGCTGCGCGAAGCAGCTAGTTCTATTTGGACATAGTTTGGCCGAGGTAAACGTTGCACACGCATTTAAGCCACGTTCACACATTCTGAGCTGTTTCGAGCAGCATTTGCTTTGCGAGACTGTTCGTTCTGTGTGGATCCGCTTATACGCGAATGTTCGGTTCTCATGTATGCGAATAAACGATTAAATTGACGTGCACATGTAGTGTCCGATGTCGAAGCGACAGCCGTAATTCTCACGTGCGTGTAAGAGGCTAGTTGCTGAAGTCGGTATCGCTTATGGAATTGGAATTGGAATTATGTCGAAGGTTAGACTTAAGAACATTATGATTGTAAAACATGCAATTCTTATTTAATTACAATTTATAAGCCATATATTATGATGTTAATATTATTATAAATGTTTATTCTTACGCTCGACATTTTGAATAATAGTCTATTAAACAATTTAATACTATGCTCTTATAGCAGAATTATTGTCCAGACGTGTTATTATCACGGCATAAATATCAGCGAGATTAGAGGTTTGAATTTCCAAAGCTTTTGTACCCTAATTAAGCATTCCGGATGCGCCGTGCGATGTATTTTATCGCCCGCGCTGCCCCTAAAATGACATTAGCGTTTTTGTAGAGACTGTGTAGCTCGCAAAAATCCCAAAGTCGTTGACTCCGATGCAGCCGGTCTAACGCCGAGGAATATTTGTCGAGAAATCGCCGAGGGAGCCAGACTCGAAATCGATTTTGCTCGCTACGGTTTCCTTGCCACGAATCGGAATCCCCAGGCGGTGCCATGTTGCTCAAGGCACATGCATTAACTCGAATGAATCATTTTAACCCACTGTTTGAACGGAGCTCGAATGACTGCACGTTTTTCTTTATTGCATTTAATCAACACGGCATTATGGTCGCCGTTCAGAGTTGGTAAACTTTGGGCACGCTGGCTCGAGTTTTGATTCACACTGTTTCGAGAATTCTCTGAGTCATTTCGATTTAATGTGAACACTAGATTAAAAGCTTGATAAACATTTATGTGTTCCCAGTATTGCTTCTATTGAATTTATATAAAATCACTAGAAGCAATAAATTGCTGTTTAAGAAATAGAGGTTTTGTCATTCTTTTTTTTCTGAAGGATAAGCGTTTTGCAATACCGTTATAAAAATTATCGTCGTTCATGCGTTTTGTCTCCAATACTTAACCGAGTCGAAGTGTGTTTTTTTGCGTTTTTCAATTGACCCTCCAGTCTCCAGAACGTGTAGGTTACAATAAAAAGTAATTTCCTTTACGTAGACTACGTTAATGCCGGCTTAGCGTCCCGTCCAGGTATTTTGCTAAATGGGTAATCCTGCAAACGTTTATTCGATGTGGATCGTTACGTCGCTTTAAGCCGCTTGCCTCGGTGCGTGGCGTTAAAGGGATGATGGTCGACAGATTGGCTGTGACGTCACGGGATAATTCCGGCGGGAAATGCGAATTTTGGAACATGATCGCCGTGTTGTGGTTATGGAACCGTGGAAATTAATAGATTTTATGCGATATATTGAAAGTTGAAACGTTAAATCGAGTTATCCACATTTTAAATAATAGTTTGCATAAAACTCCGTGGCGAAATTGAGATTTGTTAATTGTAGTTGTACTGTATAAATAAGTACAAAATATGACCTTACCAAGTGTAGTATACACTCTCACACAGGATATGAGTATAAATAAAACGTTATTTTTATCTTTATAAGCTACTAATCACCTTTTCCGCAATGCGACTATAATTCTTTTACATTTTATTTTATAACTTTATAAGTTTAGTTACATAAACATATATATTTATAACATACCTATTACCCACCGATCGTACCTATATATATATTTGATTGTCTGCTAAAAACCGTAATACGACGAATATAATAAATACATAATTTATTCTATTGGATGAGGCGCGGTGGGAATTTATCGAAATTTTCACTCTTTGTTCATTAAAGGCTATACAATTTTATTTCACAGACCTACAGCTATATATGTTATTACTTAAATTATACTCTGATCATCAAAATTTGACCTTTAATTTCGCAATAGGACACGTGAAGTTGATTAATTGATTGTCTATCAAATAATATTATTTCTTTTGTGCTATAATTAATAATTGTATATTGCTTTTAGAAAACCAATTTCAATCAAATCGCAATAATAATAGTATTTACCGAGCTATTTATTTACGAGTTGATGGTAGTTATTGCATCTGCATAATCAACTCCGTCGCGACCCTGATCGTTAGTGAACTCACGAAGACCAACTTGAATTTTACCGAAGTTACGTATATATTACTTTTAATTAGCATTCAACCTTTAAAACTACACTATAAGAGCGAGTTGCGAGAGTACATTTGCATATTCTGGCGCACGAGATTGCAAACTCACTATAATAACAATTTTGATTAGTTAATCTGTAGTCGAGATGTTATTTTGTATGTAAAAATGGTACATTTGAATTATAGTGAATGCCAAAACTGATTGTTCTTATTTATCGATCACGTATATTACGCGAGTTCGTCGCGGGCGAACGAGGGTCGGCGCCGAGATTGCAAATTTCCCGGCGCCCGCTACTCCAGGCTTGTTTGCGAGAATGTCACGTTGCCGAGCGTCCCGCCCCCTCCCCCTCGACTGTCAAGCCCCGTTGCCCCTACGTGCTCTTCTCCCCGTAACTGGATATAGCTTTAAGAGGCAAACGCCTCCTTTGTGAAGCTATCATTAACGCCGCAGGTTCGCTGTCACCATTGGTTCAGGTGTCGTCAAGTCTCAATAACACTTTTTTATGGTGCAACGTTAATGTTGACGAGTACGGCACGACTGTCGTAAACTAATAATGTTTCAATTGTAACGTGACACTGATTTTCCCGTCAGCCGGCTAGAAACTATTCGTCTTTCGGAACGGGATATGAATTTCACACCGGCGTGTCACCGAAGCGTCGGATGTCAAATGATTTCCCTCAAAGACCCAAATAACTCGCGCATTTCGATATCGCTGAAACGCGAGAGGTCGACTTGAGGGCCCGCTATTTTATTCGATATTTTGCATTTTATTTTCTGGAGCACCAGGGAATCTGGGATATTCAGATATGTCACATCTCCAATGGATTCGTTGAGGTCAAAGTGCTCATTCTGATTTACAAACAATGGATTCGCGAGCGCATCGCTTTTGCAAACGATGAAATATTGGTAATGGCCAATTCGGCATAATGTATGCGAACGTGAGCGTGGCGTCGGTAACGTAGCTTTATATTGTTTAAATGTATCGGGTTGTCTAATACACGTCTATTTAGGGACATTCTTTTTACTCTCGCCTAAGCCTCCCTTTCAGTCGATTCGCAAAGAGCCCCCGAACCCTCGTCGAACCGCCCCTATCTCTGACGGCCAGCGGCTTGTGGATTACGAAACTTAAATCATTCGCCCCTTTGTTGCGAACGTCGGAATATTTTTTACCCCCGTCCCGGCGATATCTGAACGCTTGTCTTATCGCTTTTATCTCTGCTTTGTGTTAATATCTACAGACTCGATATTACAATGTGTTTTAGAAATAATATGCAAATTCTATTTAACGTCCGACGATATTGAATTTTTAAAGTAATATTCCATATAGATTATATTGTGTAACTTGTTGATGGATTGGTTTGCGGTCTTGCATCGAAGTAATAATAGTTCATCCATAATAGGTAGGCATGTACATTGTACATGTTTCATAGCGTTGTTTAATGTAATTTGAGACATTCATAACAATGACACGGTCCAGTTGCTTATCTCCGAGTGCAATTTCTTTGTTCGCCGTATACGCAGTTTCTCTAAAGGGAACGAGCTAGATAAGCCCAAGAAGGCCTTCCAGCCCCTGCAGATGGCAGATAGTTGAGAACCTTCCCCAGTTATATTTCTGCTCCTATCGCCCTGTCTTTCTCAAACATTATTTAACGTGAACGCTCGCGTAGTTCTTTATAAGTGCGCAGTAAATTATGGTATGCGATTTTATATCTTTGCAGTTAGAGCTTTGGACGATTCCTTTAAAAGCTGCGTTATTAAATTTATAATCATTCAGGCTTGAAAGCAAATAGCTTTATATTGCTTTAGCGGTTTTATTTATTCCGAGTGATATATAATTATTGGTTTATTTTTTGTAGCAGCAGGTGGTCCGCTGTACTCGTATTTAAGCGGTATTTCTTTTGATTCTATCCTGAGTCCTGACAATATAATGAGAAATGTTTATTATATTGCAAATGTGATATTACAATACTTTTTGTATAGATGTGTTCTTATTCTTTAGGTGTTTATGGGCGTTTTACATTGAAAATAAATGAACTATGTATATTGGGGCGTGGTTTAGGCTCTACATAGTTTATTTAAGTCTTAATTTGAATAAATATTTTCAGTAATCGGCAGCACGGCCGTAATTCAGTCTGCGGTCAGCCGGTCGGATCGGCCCCGTTATTAACGAGCCAAACGTCGCCATTTTTGTCAGTCAATTAAAGCCACGGCCGGTTTTGAATACTTACCGTTGTGGGGACTATTTCTGTATAGTTTGCAGTTCGCTTTCGATTTTGATGTCCTTATTCTATACACTTTTTATATTGAATAACGATGAATGTGGGAATTGAGAGCCTGTATCGCGTAACCTATTCAATTGCTGTCCTCGTTCGAATTATTGTGATAATCTATAAATTATGGTTAGGCCAAGGTCGTATATGAATCGTATATTTCCTGTACGGAAAATAGAAAGTATTGATACACTTCTTGGAAATATATCTTTCGTATTACCGCTCTATAAGATAGCTATTTACGACATTTCACTAATAATATCTTTATTATTTAGAGTTCATTTGTAGCTATCGAAGCATCAGACTTGAGATTACAACTAGCTAACGAAAGAGAAGCGTCGATTCACAGCACTACTCTGAGTCGTATTAAAAGTTATCGCGTGTTAGATAAATATTAATGAGTGGTGCCGGCGGCGTGGGATCGCACCAGTTACTACGTTTACGTGATCAGCTGTGGTGACGTGGGCGCGCGTCAGAGACTCGCCCGCCGGCACAGTATAGTGATTATAGTTTATACTGAGCGGTATAGTAATGTATTATGTGTGCCTGAGCGCTTTGCGTTGATCGTGGGAGACTATATAGACTTAAACGTAGGTACTAGCTGTGCCGCGCGGTCTCAAGTCTCAACCGAGTGGGCAAAATCGAGTAATGCTATAGCTTATGTTTAATACTGGTATATAAGCTACATCACTGTTTAGTATCATCAAAATCCGTTCAGTGGTTGTCGCGTTAGAGAATTACAAATATACAGCGATACATTCTTACCAACTTTTGCGTTTATAATTATTGCGAATAAAGACAAGTTATTATCTGGTTCAATACCGCAGTATAGAATCTTTATGTGAATAATAATCAAATATCTCTAGTTTACATACAATGAAGTAAAACAAGCCTCATATTTCTCATAGTTATTGAAAACTTTTTACAAGAGCAACGCATAATTAACTAATTTCCATTTGATTGGAACGATTCTATAATTTTATGCACGAACAGAAAAGAGTTTCATACACGATTAATTCTTTATAGGGTGTTCTTAATTAATTGACGTTGACGTGTATGTTAATTAATGCTGGCCACGTACCATGATGTCTTATAAGGGAAAAGGGAATTCATATACGATCTTCACAATGGCCAAGGCAAGTAGAGGCAATCACGATAGTGTAAATGCGGCCTAAATGTCCCTGATCGGCCGTCATTGTAGGTGTTTTTTCATAATAGCCGTACTAGCGGCGACCATCGACTATCATATTATTATGTTGGGCCAACGCTGCCCATGGAGAAGAGTATGCCCATGCCCATTAGCCACTTCCAAGTCTTAGAACCACAGCTTAGAACAGTATTATAAATCCAGTGCGGAAGAATGATAGCGCCATATAGGTCATCTAGCGCCATCACTTTCCCACACTGGAAATAATACTGCTATAAGACATCATGGTAACCCCCTTAACGCACATATTGTGACTATAAATCTATCAGCGTTATTAATTGCAGGAAGTGCAATATAACTATATGGGTCAAGTGAGTGTTGGCTCGTTTGTAAAAGGCTGTTAGTGGACTAAGTCATTTCACAAGCAGGTGCTGAAGTCTTAACGAACCTTCTAGAAAGATGGTGATGTTTCTAGAAGGGTTATGCCCATAAAAGTAATGTGATATTGATATTTTGAATAGTCTTTTAGAATTTTATAATAGACAGGTTCTATAATAGAGAACTAATATTATAAATGCGAAAGTTAGTGAGGATGGATGGATGTTTGTTACTCTTTCACGTAAATACGACCGAACCGATTTCAATGAAATTTGGTTTGTAGGTAGTTGAAGATCAAGAATAAGGTATAGGCTACTGTTTGTCCTGGAAATCCCACAGGAACGGGAACTATGCCAGTTTTTCTTTGAAAACGCGGACGAAGCCTCGGGCGGAAATCTAGTAGAGAATAAATATATTGTTTTCAACTCCGTAAGACAAGACGCTGGTTGATATTGAAGAAATATGATATTAACACGTTCACTGCGGCATGTCCAGTATCGGGCCATCAGCGACTA
>CAJQZN010042339.1:97339-135944 GCA_907164685.1 Colias eurytheme | reverse complement strand
GGGATTTCCGAGATAAAACCTATCCTATGTCCCGGGGTAAAAAGTAGTCTATGTCCTTTCTCGGGTATCAAAATATCTCTATACCAAATTTCATGCAAATTGGTTCAGTAGTTAAGGCGTGATTGAGTAACAGACAGACAGACAGAGTTACTTTCGCACTTATAATATTAGTATGGATGTAACTTATAGCTGTTTATGTAGAGTCAAAAGTTCAGGTAATTTTTTACTCCTTAAAGATTTACAGGCAAAGTTTCAATGTGGCAAATATGCAATAGTTTTATTTTATTTTTTAAGTAACATTATATTAGATCTTATTAAATAAGGAAGGACTATAGCAATCTTGATGATAACTTTAAGTAAATATTTTTAATTTTATCCCATGGCAAAATTTATTCGAAAACAGTTCAGCACTTGTTCATACAAAGTGATACATACAAAGTTACACAATTAATATAGTAAAATAATACATTATATAATTAGATTAAACTTTAATCAAAATAACTTTAAAAATTCAGTGCCATCTGTTGACAAAACAATAAAACTGTCCGTAGAGCTCTAATAATTTTCTAAGTGGGTTCCGATGAAAGTGAAAATGAGATTAATTGAATTCAACTCACTAATGTTGACTTTCCAGATATCTTACGTTCACCATATATCTCATAGTTTGATTTTATCATGATAATTACACTAGCTACTTATTTTTAATTTCCAGATAAGGCTTAATTTTTATGCCAAAATTTAGCAATACCTCCTTATACTGTTAAGCTAATAAAAGGAACAAATAATATTTAATAAATAGGAACTATTGTTCCTAACCCTCATGATTTTATTGATTATTTGAGCTTCAAGAGCTTATTTTATTCGAGAGTAAATAGAAGGTAAATTTCTTTTGAATGCTCTAAAGTTTCTCAAGTGTAGATCTGTAATATATTGTGATTTGTTGCTGATTATTATTAGGAGCTAAAGCTCCTAAAAGCCGACTAAAGTCGGCTTTTTGTGTTTGAAAAAAATATAAATCAGTTTCTTCAATTCAAAAATTAGTGGTACGTTTAAAGTACGGTAGCAAAGGATGCCAACAATCAACTTTCTCTGCCCGTGACCTTGGTCATTGTTCATTCGATACGGTGCGAAAGAAAGGCACGGTATATAGGTTGCCCCAATAATTTTTATATACGTTAGAGCGTATAATAGAATTTCAATCTTGCATTTAACATTGTAGTTTTTTATGAGGCTCACAGGAATTAAATACATAGCTAATGTAATTTAGGTGATTACCTTGCACGATTGACAAAATAATATAAGTTGCATGGAGGAAAACATCATGAGGAAAGGCAAGTCTACATTACATAGCTGCCAATCCGCACTTGGCCAGCGTGGTGGATTATGGCTGTCTCTGAAAGAGTATGGGGATGAGCCCACTCTCACATGATGTATATGATGAAACTCTTAAAGAAAATATTGTAATAACACGACATCCGAACCCATTTCGAAGTGCAGTCACACAACGAAGATTACGTAAGATGTTATATTCAATAATGTACAGATCCGCAGTTTCCCACGGATTGCTAACTTTAGAGGAGTCATGTACTTATATGGAGATGTTAATACCACTTTCTAAGTGACCATATTATTCATTGTTTTGAATAATGAAACGATAGATTTGCAAAAGCTTGCTTATTCGTTATTTAGATACAATTTCACATCAATAAAAGCATTTTACTCATAGACATTATATTAGAGCTGCTTGTGTGAAAATATTTATAAATTTATACAATACTAGCTGCGGCCCACGGTTTCACCCGTGTGGCTCCCCTTCCTCGATAAATGGGCTATCTAACATCGAAAGATTTTTTCAATTAGGACAAATTAAGTATAGACATACTAAATAGACAAAATACCCGGTAAACATTGTTTTGCCAGGACAGCTAACTTAGGTGTAGACACAAAAAGCAAAAAATTGGTAAAGCCATTTTTGAAGAGTTTCAAACACGGTTCCTGGAATATTTTTATATCAAACAAAAATTATCGTGCACGGTAATTTAAGTAAACAAGGTGTATGGGGTTATCGAGTTACAAGTTTAATTGATGTTTTACACTCATAAAACAGTATAATAATTATACTTGTTGCTTTGCTAAAGCGCGCTACATGGCTGAAATTTTATATGCACTGTGTGAATAAGGCTTCCTTTCCCTTTATCTGGGTTTATGCAAGTGAAGCCGCGTTCCGAAACTTGTAAACTAAAGTTAAGTCCCATATCCCCGTAATATGCGGTAATGGCCAAGGGGCAGGTACATTATATTATGTACATCTGTTTCACTGATCGATTTTCTTTAGGTTCAAGTAGGTGATCAGCCTTATGTGTCCTGCCAGACTGATACATTTTTTTCTTCATCGCTATCGGGAATCGAACCCAGGACCCCTCGGTACTACGCTCACGCGTCAACCACTGTACCAAGGAAGCGGTCATACGGAGCAACAATTAGCAGCTGGTCAAAGCTTTTTTAAGAAACTATACCTAGGTTCATATTATCTGTACTACAAGTAATTTTGCTGAAAATAGCAGAGCACAGAGTTACATAGTGTATTTAAATAGCGTCATCAATAATATAATACTAAATGACCTGTGAATTTCTGCTTTCAAGCTAAGTGTAGAAATGCAGTTATCAGCAAATATCATATTACATATCTACTGAGAATGATGGCAGGCGCAGTTTATAATTATTAATTAAAACATATACCTACCTAATGAAATTTATTCTTAATTACGTACAGATAATTACTTTACTAAAATATAATTCCATATTAAAAAAGCAAGTTTATGTTTATAGATTTATGTACGTTTATGATTCAGAATATTAAATGAATATTATTTTTTAATTATAAATGTAATTCAAATTGTTATTAGGCTCTCCTATATTTGTAGAGTATTTTTCTGGTTTAACTAGATGACTTAGATAATATCATGTAAAAATTCTTACCGAGCTTTTCAGAATTCAGATTAAAGAAAATTGTATGATAGTTAAGTAAGTGAGTAGAAAATGTGTTTAATCCCAGATTGAATCCAGAAAAACCCAGCTGTAGAATCAACCAGTGAGCATAAAGGCCTTAAAAATCAATAAATGCAAACAATCACAAACATCAGATAAAACCGCTGAAAAATCACATAATTAACCGATTACGTACACAAATAATGCATTACCGCTGACCAAAATTACTGTGAACTCGACTATGGTAAACAAAGTTACAGCGAAGAACCAGAGCCTGAGCCAGTAATCGTGAAATCGCGACGCGGGAAAGACGCATCCATTATGTCCGCCACAGTACAAACGAGTTTAAAGTAAGTGCGAGCGAAAGTTGAATTTGACACCTTTTCTTCCGATAGCGGGCATCGCTTTTTATACTCTGTGATTCTTTTTTACTCTGTGGTTTACTTTTTTTATCGCCGGGTCAGTGGTGCAAGGAAATGTGCGATTCTGCCGTAAATGAGGAACGTAATTACAGTAGCATTGTTGATGTGGATAATGCGTTTTGCCTTCAGGTTAAGAAAAATGATGAAACACGTCACATCCCGTGTGTTACGTATTAAGGTTTCTGTTGAAATAGACCGTTAGAGAAAAGTTTTCCGTAGCGCGTTTTATCGCAAGATGTTTCTAATTTTTATCAAACGAATGATTTTTATATAACTACTATACCTATGCGTATTAAGTTTTTATTATAAAGTAGGTATTTTTTTTTTATTGAGTGCTCTACGTAATTTGCGTTTTGTTATTGCCGCTCTCGAATTTCACAAACCACAGGTTACTTGGAATAAATCGCTGACTTGCGACAATGCCACCTATAAATTATATTATTACTAGCTGTGTCTCCCGATTTTACCCGCTCCTCTCTTCTTAAGACTTAACGTGATGCTAGGCTACAGCTTTCCTCGATGACTGGGCTAGATAACACTGAATTTTTTTTTATCCGAACCCGTAGCCGTAGTTCCTGATATAGCTCTTTAAACCAAACAAACAAAAACTGTTCAGCATTATAAGTAATGGATTCTTGCATTTACTCATAAATTATTTCTCGTGTTACTTAATTAAAGAATTGCGATAATGTAAATTTATTACTGTAATACTTTCAAGATAAAACACTTTATTTTTAAGAACAATTATAAAATTAAACAAGTTTAATAAACTTTCCCGCCAATTTTACAATACAGATAATACAAAATACATAATATACTTGATTTTAATGGTAAAACAACACCTTCATTATTTAAAATAATTAACAAAATGAATTACAATCGGAGAACGCTTTCAAGATAATTAAAATGCTTAAATTTGTAATGCTATCCATCAAAATGACAAATGAAGGATCGGGTTAAATACTGATAAGGAGTAACAATATTATCATTAATCAAATAATATTAAATCCAAGAAGGCTCTAACTCTTTGGGGTTTCCAACAAAAATAAATATTACAATATTGTATTTAGTTTGTTAATTATATATACAGGTAATTAACTCGCAAACAAAAAAATTAAATCTTAAAAGTGCTTTTACTGATTTGTCTCTGTGTAGAGTCACAGACCACAGTCTAAAAAATCGTAGAGTATAATAACTTTCATTATTATTATAAAATAATTTTTATAGTTCTATCTTATATCTTGGTCTTACGAGTAGGTCTACGACATTGGGGTCTTCTTCTCTGACATAAAAAAAGATTTATTTGTTTTATAATTAAGAGCTTTTTAACGGATTTAAATACGATTTATTCATTATATTATTAATGTTTCGAACAAGCTTTATACTATGTACGTACGAACGAGATTCTAGTATATATTTTTAACCGACTTCAAAAAAAGGAGGAGGTTATCAATTCGGCCGGTATGTTTTTTTTTTTTTATGTATGTACACCGATTACTCCGTGGTTTCTGAACCGATTTACGTGATTCTTTTTTTGTTCGATGCGGGATGGTGTCGAATTGGTCCCATAAAAATTTTATTCGGATAGGCCCAGTAGTTTTTCTTTTATGAGCATTTTTGTCTGTATTTGTAAATGTTACAAGTGCAAGTTTGAAGTCGGTTGTTTTTAACGCAATTATTATTTATTTTAATAGTACAAGTACTACTAAATTACTAATCAATACAGAGATAAAGTTCCTTCTCTATAAAACCTGCTTTCTGTACCGGTGGTACAAAATTGTTATGTAATACGACGATGCCTAAGCGCTTCTAAGAAAAGCCTGTAAATGCATAGATGTATGTGTAGTTTTATAGGAATCAAAATTGATGAATATTAAATTTTTAGTTATCAAATGACTCTTGGAACATGATTTTAACTATTATAAATAGAATTCATACAGATTTTTGTGTGTATTTTTTAAGTTTGCGATAGCAAAATAGTTAAATAAATGTTTAAAAAAATCTTCATTTACGTCTTATCCGGAACTCAGATTATAAAACAACGGAATAGGTATTAATATTCATGTAAAGAACATAATATTACAATAATAAGCTGATGTTATCAAATAGTGAAGTAGAGCATTTTAATACGCAATAAAAATTATAATAATATGTATGAATGTATGTTTTACCACAGACTAATAATAATATACTAGGTTTTACTTTTGTTTTTAATATGTATTCTTAAACTTTTTATGGTACATAAAATCTTAATATATGTATATAAATCTCGTGTCACAATGTTTGTCCTCAATGGACTCCTAAACCACTTAACCGATTATAATAAAATTCACACATCATGTGCAGTTCGATCCAACTTGAGAGATAGGATAGTTTAAATCTCAAATCGTTTTAGAGAAAGCGGGCGAAGCCGCGGGCGGTAAGCTAGTTGTTTAATAAATAACAAAAAAATATACATAAAGAAATGCGTAAATAAATCAAAGAAAATACGGAAAATAATACCGATAAGATAAGAAGCGAATTCATAGAAACAGAGGTTAAAAGTAATGTAAGGTTAATTACGTTGCAATAAATGTTATACTAATTAGTATTTTGCTCTTATATTGTAAATATTTACATACGTACATATTTTATCTAGGTACTTAGTAAATTTATAAGTACTTTATTTTATTTAATACATTAATGTTATCTGTAAAAATATCTTTTGACTTCGTATCTTATACTAATACTAGCTTACCGCCCGCGGCTTCGCCCGCTTTGTCTAAAACCTAATAAATTATATACTAAAACCTTCCTCTTGAATCACTATCTATTAAAAAAAACCGCATAAGATCCGTTGCGTAGTTTTAAAGATTTAAGCATACAACGGGACATAGGGACAGAGAAAGCGACTTTGTTTTATACTATAGTAGTGATTAAAATGCAAAAGTTTTTAAGTATAGATAGATGTTTGTTACCCTTTCACGCAAATACTACTGAACCGATTACAATGTAATTTGGTATGTAGGTAGCTGAAGACTCAGATTAGGACATAGGCTACTTTTTATCCCGTAAATCAAACAGGAACGGGAACTATGCGGGTTTTTCTTTGAAAATGCAGGTGAAGCCGCGGGCGGAAAACTAGTATTCTATGATTCAAAAAATATATTATTAACGGCTAGGTTTGAGGAAATTAAATTATTAAATAGCTATTAAAACCTTTCTAAATTGCAATTATTAGTAAAATATTTGTACGCGCGCTTTTCTAATACACGTCTTCAAGAAAATTCGTTTCACGTACACAATTTTTAGTAGTTATACATAAATTATTTATTGTATCATAATACTATTATAAAGGCGAAAGTTTGTATGGATGTTTGTTACTCTTTCACGTAAAAAATACTGAACCGATTACAATGAAATTTAGCACACATATAGAGGGTAACTTGGATTAACACATAGGATAGGTTTTATCCCGGAAATCCCACGGGAACAGGAACTATGCGGGTTTTCCTTTGAAAACGCGGGCGAGGCCGCGGGCGGAAATCTAGTATCTAATACATTTTTATACATATTAATTACTGTTCCTACTTCCTACTAATAAATAAGTACTGATTAAATTTATTTTATCCAGTGTTTGTGGCTCTCAACATTAAATAAAACAAACATTCTGAATTATATATCGACTGTCTGTGCCCTGCGGAACTTATAAATGGGCTATCTAACACCGAAATAATTTTTCAAATCAGACCAGTATTTCTTGAGATTAGCGCGTTCAAACAAACTCTTCAACTCTATAATATTAGTATGGATCATTGAGATAATATTACTACGTATGGAGGAAACACCACGAACAAAATCTGTGCGCCATTTGTTTGCTCTAAGTTTTAAAAATTATTATCTTGTTAGGTACTTACCGATGAAAAGTTATGTTAGTCACTTTTCCGTATTACATATTTGTATTATTTGTGCAATATCGTAACACACACGAAGGCATATTTTGATGCGTTTCACTTTAAAACAAATAAAAAATGAGCGTGCAATTAAGCCATATGGCTTATGTTGAGCGGAACATAAGTGATGTAGGCGGTGTCGTCTCTATATGTATATCTCAATGGTATAGATATAGTAATTTGTGTCTTTATATAGTATAAATACTATAATTTATATATAAACGACTGAGCATTATAAACCGAGTTGACGGTCACGGTCACGGTCATAGTCACGGTCAGCCACTGCCATAAATAAGGTTGAAAACCGTTATGTAGAGTAACATAGAAAAAACACATTTTACTTTTAGAAAATTTTTGCAATCATTTTAAGTAAATTCCAATAACAAATTGACCGCTCGTAACTAAATGTAGAGTTGATTGCTTTTTGATTAATTAATTAAACTTTGAATTACAGTTTATATAATATACCTTTAGTTTATTTATTTATTTATTTAGTTACTAAAAGCATTCTGTTTTCTATAAAAACATAAAAATATATGCAACCTTTTTTTACTGTGTACCATAGAGTATTAAAATGCACGAAGAAACTTGGCGGCAATTCTGTGAACCTTCAGTTCACCCACGCGTCCGCGTTAAAATGTAGAAGCCCTTCTGGCTAACATTGATAGACACCACATAAACGAAAAAAAAAAATGGCGGCAATTAGGTATGTTCTACTTTTTTTTTACTTGACACTGGCAAATAGTTATATTATGTTCTTGACATAGCAGAAAAATAAATGTTTTACTTTTTTTTTTAAAGGCATGTACAATGTTGCTAGTATAGCCTTATGGTAGATAAAAAAATTCCGCTTCCGTGTTATCGAGGATTATCATTCGAATGTAAACAAATAATTAGTAGTTGTTTTGATACGTAACTCTAGGGTTAAAGGGTGATAACAAATCGTGTCATCTGCATTTGTACTGTGGTATTTCTAAACGCTTCGCTATAGATCAAAGGTCAAAGGACAAAAGTATAAAAGGTAACCTTATATTATGAACATTTTAGTTATGGAGAAAGCTTCAAAAATAAGGATATTTTTTATAAATTCTAATCGACGTAATTTACTGGTATTCGGTTCTAGGAAATTGATTTCTTTCATCAAACCAGTTCTTATTGGATAAATACAAAGTAATTATGTTAGCGACATTTTTATCATAGTTTGTTAACTTTTTTATAAAAGTGAATACAAGACCTTGATTTAAATAGAAAAAATATTACGTTATAAAATTAACTACATAATATTTATGTTATTACGATCACGATGTGATGATAAGACTTAATCTTGAATGCATAAAATAAAACATGATTATATAATATAATATTGTATAATAACTTTGAAATCCAATACTCGCATGTTATTACAAACTTCGTGCAACAGTTTTCTTGATAGAGTTGTAATTTTCCAAACATGTCTGCTTGTTTTAATATCGTCAGGGTTATGTTGAGAAAAAACATATGATACGTTGTTTTATGTTGAATTTTTCCATTGAAAACAATAAATTTAAAAAAAACAACTTAAAAAAGTGAGTTCGAATGGGATAAGGGGCAGATGCATTATACATCTGTTTCACTGATCGATTTTCCTTAGGGACAAGTCGGTGATCACGACCAGCCTTCTGTGTCCTACCAGACCGAGACATTTTTTTTCTTCGTCTCCACCGGAAATCGAACCCAGGACCCCTCTGTGCTACGCTCATGCGTCAATCACTGTACCAAGGAGGCGGCAAAAAAAAACAGGTTAGGGTATAGGAAAGTTTTTATGTAGGTAGGTGTGAACTGTGAGTTTAATCATGTGTTTGGATTTAATTGCAATGACATCATTATATTATAACATATAATTTTATAAATACTTCATAAAGTAGTTAAGAAATATGCAATCTGATATATTCGTCATCAAACAACCTAGATTCAAGTGTAGATAATGCAAAAATTTACATATTGCGTTAAATGAAAACTAGGCGTATTAAATTTTTTAAACTTTCCACGAAATTTATAATAAAGATCTTAAACGTGTTTCAAAATTTTTAAATATTATATTAATTGTTGTAATTTATACCTAAATAATATTTATATGACTAGAAAACTTTTAAATACTGCCTCTTAGTTTTAGTTTGTTAATAACGAATATAAGCTGATGACGGACACGTAATTTAAAAGTTTTTCCCAAAAAGTCTAGTTACAAAACAACACAAACATAAAAAATCCAGGCTTTCCATTGAAGCTTCCACCTACTAACCCACGTAAATATCCCATATAAAACCAGTAGTGTACATGAAACATTTGCATAATAACGTCACAGTTATTGCAATAGCATAATACATATAATATTTGGCATCAAATGCGTTGTTGCAATAGCTTCGTGAATAACTAGGGAGCTATAATTCCCTTGCATGTTGTATTTATGTTGAAGCTAAATTGACTAGGTTTAATGTTTTAATGAGGTTTGACAACGTGAACAAAAATGCATTGTATTTATTTGAAGTTGCATTTAGGAAACACAAGACTTGTTATATTTTGCTTTTTCCACAGCCATAGCATAGCATAGTGCTATAATTTGCTATGAACGATTTTCAAAATATTAATTCCTATGCTGTGCTTACTCACGTTTTTTAGGGTTCCGTAGCCAAAATGGCAAAAACGGAACCCTTATAGTTTCGTCATGTCCGTCTGTCCGTCTGTCCGTCTGTCACAGCCGATTTACTCGGAAACTATAAGTACTACAGTGATGAAATTTGATGGGAATATGTGTTGTATGAACCGCTACAAAAATATGACACTAAATAGTAAAAAAAAGAATTGGGGGTGGGGCCCCCCATACATGTAACTGAGGGATGAAATTTTTTTTTTCGATGTACATACCCGTGTGGGGTATCAATGGAAAGGTCTTTTAAAATGATATAAAGTTTTCTAAAAAACATTTTTCTTAAAGTGAACGGTTTTTGAGATATCAGCTCTCAAAGTCGTAAAAAGTATGTCCCCCCCCCTCTATTTTTATAACTACGGGGTATAAAATTCTAAAAAAAATAGAGGTGATGCATGCTAATTAACTCTTTCAACGATTTTTGGTTTGATCAAAGTATCTCTTATAGTTTTTGAGATAGGTTGATTTAACTGTAATTTATTATATTTGCTGCTACGGAACCCTTTGTGCGCGAGCCCGACTCGCACTTGGCCGGTTTTTTTCTACACTAATTTAGTGTATGATTTTTTTAATACAAAAGGCTATATCATTAAAGATATTGTTTTCTACTCGATAGAAGTGGTAGATTTATATACCTACCCAATGCTTTAATGTCTAAAAAAAACTTGATAACACAAAATGAACACAAAGAAATTGAACAGACATTGCGGTTTGGTTTATTTATATATTCAGACGATGCACCTATATTTAAAAAACACAGCCTTCCAATAAACAGTTTTAATGAGAACCCGCATTTGAACATATTCAATTACTAAATAGTTACTGCGTATTTAAACAACAGGATGCTTTGATTAATATTGTAATAATTATTTGAAGGATTTTTTGATAATTATAATAATATTTTGAAGGATTTTTATCAATGTGATTTTGATAACGTTTATAATAATAGGAAGTAGGAAATAGCAGCGTTTATGAAATATGTTTTTAAAATTACTAGAGACCTTTTTACATTTATATGATTATTGTTAACATTATAATAATCTATTTTTATTTCAAATATGCCTTTAATTATTAATTATTTAAAATATAACGATACTATTTGAGTTAATTCGATTTCAGAATCACTAATTGTGCATTTTCTTATCGTCGTAGGTATATGCATTTTTTGTTATTTTGAATGGCTCTTATTTCTTAGTGTTTCACACTTTTCAATCTACATTTGATAAGGAGTTACTTTCGTAAGATTCATTAATTACACCTTTACATATACCGTAGTATTTGTATTCTCTTTGCATATACCTACTGATCTAGGTATGCTTAACATGATATGTAACAATAGAACTCTACCAAAACAGAATCAATAATCAATTTAAAATATACAGTGGTGGACGTTTAATTAGAAACACGTAACAGGATGAAGTAGTCATCAAATTTATTTACTTTTGTGTATTAACGTATTAATGATTAAGCATTATTTCATATGTAATAGAACACCCGTTAATCTAGTTTTATATTAAATTGCTTATTTTTAATCAAACATTAGCTTAAATTAATAAAATTAAACAACTTTAAGTGAAACCTGATTTCCAAGCATTTTCAGTCTGGACAACAAATTAGAAACAGCATGCTTCGAGTGTTCCAAAGTCAAAACCTGTTGAAATGCCGACAATATTTTTTTCTTCTACAAATATTTGCACCGTTTTTTAAACATTCCGTATAAAAGTTTCAGAAAATTAATTTGCTTTGCAGTATAAATGGGTAAAAGTAACAATTGTGACCCATCAACAAGAAAAATAATTTTAAGTTTACATTTTGACAAAAACTGGAGTTACAGGAAAGAATAAAATCATTTAGAGTGTTTGATAAAAAGATATTCAATGCTACAGTTTATTTAAAAGAGCATGGTACTTCTGATTAAGTGCCTAAAAAAGCTCGACCATGAAAAACCACTGCTCGCGAGCATAAGCAAATAATTATTTTCTCAAAGATGGATCCATTTTAAGGTTCCAATTCTATTAGAAAATATGTTTTTGCAAACGTGTTAAAATCTCATACAATCTAAGGCACGACGTTGTAAAGCCGTTGTTGTCTATAAAGATTATAACAGTCTAAAAACAACCCCATACATGCCCATACTATAATGTTTCCTCCGCCATGCTTAACTGTTTATTTATTATCTAAGGCCTGGTTAACTTAACGACGCGTGTATCCTTTGCCATCAAAATTGATTAAATTAATTTTAGTTTCATCCTAAAATAAAACTTTTTCACTGGCGTACTGTCCACTAGCATTATTTCTAAGTAAATGAAACACGTTGTTCCCTTCCTTGTATGAAGCTGTACTTTCCTGGCGTCTCTCCAAAAATTTTTGCCTCAAATTACAGCCTGCGAACCGATCTCATCGACACATTGCGAGGTTCATCTTCGGAAAAAACTAATTTTATAATAGAATTTGACCTTTTAAATGGATCCATCTTTGCCAAAAGAATCATTTGCCTATCCTCGCGTGCAGTGGTTTTTCATGGTCGAGCTTTTCTAGGCACTTTTTCGGAAGTACCATGCTCTTTTAAATAAACTATAACATTGAATATATTTTTATCGAACACTCTAAATGATTTGGAATTTTCCTGTAACTCTAGTTTTTGTCAAAATGTAAACTTAAAATTATTTTTCTTGTTGATTGGTCACAAATCATACTTTTAACCATTTATACTGTAAAGCAAATTAATTTTCAGAAACTTTTATACGGAATGTTTAAAAAACGGTGCAAATATTTGAAGAAGAAAAAAATATTGTCGGCATTTTAACAGGTTTTGACTTTGGATCACGCGAAGCATGCTGTTTCTAATTTGTTGTCCAGACTGAAAATACTCGGAAATCAGGTTTCACTTAAAGTTGTTTAATTTTATTAATTTAAGCTAATGTTTGATTAAAATTAAGCATTGTCTTATAAAACTAGATAAACGGGTGTTCTATTACATACGAAATAATACTTAATCTTTAATACTCTTCTTTGTCGATTCACTCTTGGCAGAGTGGTCGTGGTCACGTTGAGACGTCCACATCGGTGGTAGAGGCGGACACAGCTTTCCGCACGATCTCCCGCCATCTCTTCCTGTTACTAGACTGTCTGGCGCAGTCTGATACGCGAATTCCTACAGCAGATTTCACTTGGTCGGTCCAGCGCATTGGTGACCTGCCGCGCGACCTGATTCCTTCCACCTTTCCTTGTACTACCAGCCGCTCAATGGAGTTGTTATCTCGCCTAGACACGTGTCCAAAGTATTGCAGTATGCGCGACTGTACTACGGTCGATAAACGCTGTTTGATGCCGAGCTCTTGGAGTATGGACTCGTTGGTGCGAAACTCTGTCCACGATATCCCTAGCATCTTCCTCCAGCACCACATTTCTAGAGCATTTATCTTCCCTTTTTCCAACTCGCGCACTGTCCACGTTTCTGCCGCGTAAAGAAAAATGGGGAATACGAGTGTTTGTACGAGCTTGACTTTTGTGGCTTTGGTGATATTACGATTCCTCCACACTTTTCTCAACTTCTCCATCGCAGTTCTGGTTATGGCCATACGTCTTTTTACTTCATCTACGCAGCCGCCGTTGTTTGAGATCAAGGCACCAAGGTATATATAGGTCGAAACCACGTTGCAGTTCGCAATCTGTGTCACTTCGGGCGAATTGTCGTTGGCGCGGTCTACAATCATAATTTTGGTCTTAGAACGGTTTATCTTTAACCCAAACGTACGGCATACGCGCTCCATTTTGAGAAGCAATTCCTTCATACGGTCTGCGTTACTTGAAAACAAGGTAGTGTCATCTGCGTACCGCAAGTTTGCAATTTTGTGTCCACCAATCACAACACCATCGTCCCAGTCCTCGAGAGTGATTCGCATTACAAGTTCGGTGTAGACGTTAAAAAGTAAAGGTGATATAATGCATCCCTGTCGGACGCCCGCACTTGGATGGAAGCTATCTGAGAGGAGGTCATCTGTCCGCACTGAAGCTGTGCCCCCTTCGTAGAGCTGCCTGAGCAGGTGCACAAGGTGTTGTGGTGTGCCCATGTCCAGTAATGTTTTCCACAACGTTGGCCATAGCACCGAGTCAAACGCTTTGGAGAAATCCACAAAGCATATATATGTAGGCTTGTTGAATTCTCGAGCTTTCTCAATGATCTGACGAACGATGAGAATTTGTTCACGGGTTCCTTTTCCTTTCACAAAGCCGGCTTGTTCAGGCGCAATTTCTCTGGACAAATAAGCTTTTAGTCGTTCGTTGATGATGTGTAGCATAATTTTGCTGGCATGTGTAATTAGAGCTATAAGACGAAAATTGCTACACTTCTTAGTGGAACCTTTTTTATGAAGAGGAGTGAAAACTGTATGAGCCCATTCAGAGGGCCATTTGCCTGTGAGCCATATCTTGTTGCAGATGATATGGAAGATATGAACGCCCCGCTCTCCTAATGCCCTAATTGTTTCAATAGGGATCGCATCTTTAATACGTTAATACGTAAATGTTAAATGAATTTGATGACTACTTCATCGTGTTACGAGTTTCTAAACGTCCACCACTGTATATATCTATTTTCGAATACTCGTATTATGGACAATGCTATCTATAGTTGTACCTAGATATATCTATAAATAGTTTTACCAAAATACAACAGACTTTACTATTTACACACATTAAAACCCCACCTGTTATAATAAAAACGATGACATTAAATCAAATGAATATCGTCTCATCTACAACTAGACTGAAAGACATTTTTGTCGCTGTTTACGTAACAACATCTGTTGACTGTGACAATGTGTACTGTTGAGCTGAAAAACCTTATTTTTTATTTTATGAATTTAAATATTGTGTATTTGACATATTTTGTTATGATGATAGGAAAGAAACTGACTTCCTAGACACAGTTATTAGTTCGAAGTCTGGGTCGCTCTTTGGTTTTTACTCAAATTAGTTTAAATAAAGTTTTTTTATGCACTCATTTTCATGATAGTTTTAAAATGATTATTTTAGAGTTTTGGAATTTGACCATGATACTTTTAAATTTCATTTTTGAATAACAGTTTCGTACGATTGAAGAATTGAAATGTTTTATGTAAGTATAAGAATTTTGTTAATTATTAGGTACATCCTTGAATAATGAGGAAGAACTGTGATGTCAGTTGCATCTTTTTATGTTAAAGAACTAGTAATACTTCTATTATGTTTCATAATAATTAATGTTGACGTTGTGAACCCGGACGGATGTTAAACTCAGATAAATATTAATGTGTCTATGTTAGTTGGTATAATATTTTTAAGTAGCAATTAATAGTATTGCTTTCAGAGACCGCCTCCTTGGTACAGTGGTTGACGAGTGAGCGTAAAACCGAGGGGTCCTGGGTTCGATTCCCGGTGGAGACGAAGAAAAAAAAATGTCTTGGTCTGGCAGGACACAGAAGGCTGATCACCTACTTGTCCCTAAAAAAAATCGATCAGTGAAACAGATGTATGAATAATGCATCTGCCCCTTACCCCGGCTACGGGGACACGGGACTTCACTTTTTACAAGATTGAATATTTTCTTCTTTTTATCTTTGCGTCTTAATACAATAATGGATTAAATTTTTACTCATTTCGTTCCAAAAATGCGTGTATTAACATACTATAGTCGTGTAATACTTAACAACGAGAGATTATAATTTATAAGCACTTTTCTACGCAATTATACCTCATTATTCCCTAGCATGTCGAATACATTTGTACCAAGAGTACAATTATGCATTGTGCACTTTGTTGTTAAGTATCGTTGTATTTAAATGTAGGTAATAAATGACGATCTTTATACATTCATTTGACATTCGATTTCACATTGACAGAATCCGCCCAAAATTGGGAGGAGCGATGGTCAAAGAAATAAATGAATAAAAACATAATTCAATAATTATTAATCTCTACATTTGTAAGATTATTAATTAGAGGTTTATTTTAGAGCCAAAGTGTGATAAAAAATGATGGAAATTGTCTTCATTCCAGTTAGACTGGTTATTCCATATACCTTCATCTGTTTCTCAGAAAACTGTAAACAAATACCGAATTTAATTTAATTTCTATATTTTATGTCATTCTTTATAGAAACTTGATAATTTACACGGAGAAAATTAAGCCTGTGATTCAGTTTTTATAACATTCAAATTTCAAAATAAAGTGTAGTACGAAAGATTCAGTTCTCTAAAATATTACATATATTATGTATAGATAAGACGTAGACCAGAGAAGAATGAAATTTTAATGATAATTTCAATACATGATTGCAACTAAATACATCACATGTATGATAATTATGTATTAATTAATATATGAAACCAGTAATAATTAATATGAATAAAAAGGAAGATGAAACTAAAGCTTGACATTGAACACATTAACCGCAATAATCACGACGTAACAACAACCGCAAAACCATTATTATGTTACTAATATATTGCGTTTCAAAACACCTCATAATATATATTTAACTGATTTATCTGTAATCATATTATACTCGTACTTAGATACTGTAGAACCAAATAACAATATAAAGTCTATTTTTTATCCCTATAGATAAACATTTTTGTTATACATGTTGTATCATATCGTTATTTTTAAAGGCAAAATGCTTGAAAAATATCTCTTATTTAACACTCGTTCTATTAAAGAAAACCGCATCAAAATCCGTTGCGTATAGTTTTAAAGATTTAAGCATACATAGGGACATAGGGACAGAGAAAGCGACTTTGTTTTATACTATGTAGTGATGATACACGAGACACATATTAGGTGTAACAGTTTATTTATTTATTTATTTATTTTTTGTCTGGTTAGATATGAGATTTTCGGGAATAGTGGAGTGGAAAAAGTAAACGATGAACCGATTGGTAGCGTGAGTATAAACCTTGTATTTTTTTAAACTATGTAATCATAATAAATAAGACATCTTATAAAGTAATAAAAATTAAATATTTACACGCAAAAAATTGGGATTTCCCCACTATATGTGGTTAATGCAAAACATTTCATTTTTTACATAGCCTTATTCATTTAAAATAATTAACACAGTCATCTTCTTAGTAAATTGATTTATATTAGCATTATAATCGAAATGCAGTTACTGGTAACAAGAAGCAAAAAATTACAGAAACAGAAGTTCGATTACCAACATTAAAAATATAATCTAATTTCTAAATAATGAACCTACTGTTGTTACTCCTCGAATAACTAACTAGCTCATCATCTTGTCTGTGTAGAATCCAGATTATAATATCTATGTACAGACTTAATACATAAATATTAAATACGTTCATTCGTTTGGCGTGATTGACTAGTAAACATACATACAATCATCTTTTCACCTCTATAACATTAAGAACCCATAGATATTATATAATATCTGGAACATCTCATTATTTAAATTAAACGTTACAAATTGAATCAATCAATAAGTCACATTTAAATACAAAGTACGCATAATATATAGCAATTGAAATGTAATTGCTACCATAGTATACCAATACCGGACAGTAGGACAGATGCTAATGTAGGTCATGAGAAAGTGCCCATCGTATGTAATAGATGTCTTTGTGAAGATTTTTATCAGAATTTAATATTTAGACTATGCTGGATGACACTACGATTACATATAGCTAAAAACTTTCACATTAATAAATAATACAGTAGATACTATATCTGTAGTCAGCACTAGGTACTTACCACTTTAATGTGGCACATTTTTTATTTCATAATTTTTGTTTGCCTAGTAACTATGTGACTATTTTCGTTGCTTGTATAATGATAACTCATAATCAATATTTGGATGGGCTTTTATTTAAGTAATTTCAAAATTTGCTAAACCAAATCTTAGTAAAACTAACCTGTTCTTGAAGCGCATGCCTACAAAAATATAGTTTATTATAATTTTTATATTCTCAGTTCCTCTAAAACTTAGTGCATCTTTCTACGCGTTAACCTTATCAGAAATAGATTACATTGATTACAATATGATAGTGAAGACCTAGTGAAATAATATTGACACTATCCTCTATTCACTGTTTAACATATTAGAGAGTTTATAGCCTGAGTTAATTCACATAACATTTATAATGTGAATACAATACTAACAAAATTAGGTATGCAAGTATTTGACATGAATTTGAGTGATTTGAAATAACCTGTGTATAATATAAATTTTCTACGAAAATTGATCGTGTGTTTTATTTTACGAGACATAGTAGAGTCTTCAAACTCATAAATATAAAATAGGTAGGTAATAAATTAGCTCATCTTAATTCAATTAGTGTCGTAAGTAATTCCGTTTTCAAGTTATTTCACATGAGGAAATAATAGTTAAATCCAATGCCTTTACCTGTTTCTAGAGGTAACCTTGAACAATAAGGTTAAAAAAATGTTTGTAATTTGTATACCTAGGTATAATATTTTGAACACAGTAAAAATTATACGTAAAAATGCACCTTCGCGTTCGCAGCATTTTAACACATAGGTACTTTACTTATAAACTTAAAAACTAACCTAATAAAACGGTTGATTTTGCCGATATGCGATTATTTTCGATCTATTTTGCCGATATATTACAAACAAAATAATTTTATTTATGATTAACTAAATGCTATATCAGCTGTATACTAAAATGTTAAATTAAAGGGAATGACGTACAAAACAATCAGTGTACAGTTTAAACGATAACAAAATCCTGGAAAAGATGTGACGTCAAATACTAAAATATTATCTCTATTCTCTCTAGTCAACATGAAATTATTTGTTGTACAAATATTATTTATTTCTTATCAATAAATTAAAAGAATTTCTGCGGGACCTTTGAAATTTAGATAAACGTTGTTTGATGAATACTTATTATTTATTTACGTTTAATGATTGGCGATGCTTTTTGTTTACTCTAAAATCTTATTCCAAATAATTAAACTAAGATTACATTTTAAGTTTTGGGTAGTCTTCCCTAGTCGGATTTACAACGAGCGAAACTCTAGGCACAAGAAGATGGTGTTTATGATTTTTATCATAGTTTTACGCGCATGGTTGAGAG
This sequence comes from Colias eurytheme, assembly GCA_907164685.1. Lineage (NCBI taxonomy): Eukaryota > Metazoa > Arthropoda > Insecta > Lepidoptera > Pieridae > Colias > Colias eurytheme. Next base: position 116,819 of record CAJQZN010042339.1, on the reverse strand, counting down.
AGATCCAGGGGCCGTATGACCTCTTATTTCCAAACAGTTTACGCCATGAATGGAAATGCCTGGCAAATTAACATTATGATCACAACAACCAGCCATGGCTATTGCGATCATAAGTTGAATTTGCCAGTTAGTTTAATTCAGGGCGTAAACTGTCTGGAAAAAAAAGGTGATAATACTGCCCCAGAGCTTAGAAGTAAAAAAAATGAAACAGAAACAGAATCAGTCACTGAGTAAAAAATATTCACGCGTTTTTGTGTAGTTCTGGCAAATCTCCATATTGTCCTAAATACTCAATAACTTGCTTTTATACTTAGCCTTTGTGCCAATCCAGATCCGATCCACTGTTTTAACGTGAAGGAGAAACATTCATACATTAGAACATTCCTACAAAATTTCTTTATAATATTAATAGAATAATCTATACTAATATTATAAAGCTGAAGAGTTTGTTTGCTTGTTTGAACGCGCTAATCTCCGAAAGTACTGTTCCGATTTGAAAAATTCTTTCGGTGAGATAACCCATTTATCGAGGAAGGCTATAGGCTATATATCATCGGGTGAAACCGCGGAGCACAACTAATAATTAATTAATTAGAGCAGAAAACTATGGTGATAATAGCCATATTGTTGATTGTTGTATCGGCGGAAATCCTCTTGATAACATTATCATGTAGGTATTTTCATAGAAAATTTTCTATCGCTATGTTTATCGACTTGTAATTATCAAAACAGACTCTATATTGTGTAAAGTTAAAAGGGTAGATTATTCATTAATTATATTGCTGTATTTCATGTAGGTACTTTATTAATATAATTCTATTTCCCCTTTAGCATAATTATTATATAACGCTTTTACATTTTATACTGAAACTTCCATATTTCTCTGAGATTTCTGATGTTCTAAATCAGTAGATGAGCTATAGAAAATAGAAACACTTGCTTTTGCCCTCAAGTTGTATTGCCTTACGACTAAATTACATATATATTTAAAAAAAAGTGTGTGTGTTCCTTGTCAGAAGTGAAACTTCTTTGCCAAGATTCAATGTTACCATGCCATGACGCGAACATGGAATTTTACTCTAAAGAAGTTTCACTTCAAAAATAATCGCATTTCTGTATAATTATTTTATTTATTTATATATTCTTTATTGCACACAAATTTTTTAATTTTACAATACAAGGATATCAGAAGCAATTGGCGGCTTTATTGCTAAACAGCAATTTCTTCCAAGCAACCAGACCAGCAATTATATCATATAGATTAACATTTGTATACTTAATTTTGTTTTATCTTATTTTTCAGAGACAAAATCCGGGAGTCAGTAGAAATACCGATATTAACAAGATGCTGTTTCTGCTTTCCGCTGAGAATAGGCCTCGTTGCCTTCGCTTATGTGAACCTTGTAAGTATTATATTTTATTTTGAGAAAATAGTAATTAATCTTTCTTATATATAAAAATGAATCGCAAAATGACGTGTTGGTAAGCGCATAACTCGAGAACGGCTGAACCGATTTCGATAATTCTTTTTTTATTATATTCCTTGAAGTACGAGGATGGTTATTATGTAGAGAAAACGTAAACATGTACCACGGGCGAAGCCGGGGCGGACCGCTAGTTTACTATAAAATCGGCAAAAAATAATTATAAAGTAGTATAAAGTAGTATGTGTTTAATGTTATTATGGAATCTATAGTTTCAATTATTTATTAGAAACATTGTACATTAGTATGTTTTATTATATAGATATATAGATTACAGGCAAGTAGTAATCTAAAAAAAAAAAAAAAACAATAATTTTGATATGGAAAATCATCATCTTACATACATTGCTCATACAATGTATTACATAATGTCGTACATTGAATGAGCAAATTACGTTTTATGGAACATAATGATGATTTCAATCCATTATAACAGATTTTTTTTTAATAACTTAAAACGTACATATAATAATTAGCAGTCCGCCCTGGCTTCGCCCGTGGTAAATATTATGTATATAGCCTATACCATTCAGGGATAGCATTCAGGGATCAGTGATCACGTACATACAAATCCAACAATGAAGAATTCTTCAAATTGTTCCAATTGTTCCTGAGATTAGCGCGTTCAAACAAACTCTTCAACTTTATATTATTAAGTATAGATAGATTTAAGCATAGATACATTATATCTAGATGCAAAAAAAGAAAAAAAGTTTCTAATAAGTGTCGTCCATGTTGAATTTCGACCACTTTCTCAAAAGTGAAATTGTTCGCGCGAATCTGCTATTATAATGTGTTAATTATGCAATTCTTGCGAACTACGTTGAGGTCAATAACACAGTTTATTTTACACGCCCATATGCATCTCTAGTTATTATATTATGTGTCATTTATAACTGACATCGACAAAATAGCATTAATATAAACTCTATGTGACTGTTATTTTTCTAAACTTTTTGTTATTTTCATCTCAAGAACGAGGAGTGTAAAATTTCGATTTAATTTAGGAATAAATATGAAGTTGTTCTTTATTTCCAACTATCTTTCAAGATAAGTTACTGTAAAAGTTGGTTTTACTTATGCAGCATAGTTTAAAAGTAGGTACTTGGCTTACTTGGCAGTAGGACTTGGATATATGTATAGTTTTGTATAAATAGAATGATAGTATATTTTGGTCATTTTGAAATGAAACACAATTTCAAAGACTCAATGTCTTTACAAAAAGTTTATTTAAATGATGTCAAAAAATACATAAAGATAGTCCAAAAAACGCAATTAGTAAATACATTGCTGCTTCCTTTCAGCTGCCAACAATTGCAGTGACAATCATGCTATTAATGTACACCTCCTACGCTCTCCATTCGATAGTTTCTACACTAACGTAATCCATTGCTGCTTCCTTTCAGCTGCTCACCATCGCAGTTACCATCATGCTATCAATGTACATCTCCTACATGCGAACTTCAGATCAAGCGAACAGCACGGAATACCCGCGGCTTATAGCTGATACTACAGCCTTGGTGTTGGAAGCTGCTATGTCTGTGGTATTCATCGTCGCTTTGCATAAGGTGAGTTTTTTATATGTTATAAAGAGGGATTTGAAGTTAAATTGCAATTTTGGATTCCCTAGCAAGCAAAGCAAAGTCGTTTCCTACTGTCTGTCTGTCCCTATGTATGCTTAGATCTCATAAACTACACAGCGGACTTTGATGCTGCTCTTTATTATTCATAGTTGGTTTCGTTTTAAAGCTAGATAAAAGATGTTTTTATGACTAAATAACGAAAGGGCCAAGATTCAAAAAGTGTGTTAAAAGGCATTGCTTTTTCACATTAGGTACTGCAAAAATAATTATTAATTTGATTTTAACTCACGTATTGGGTGTAACAAAAGCATTCACATGCGAAAATTTGTCATTAATTGGCCTTCGTATTTTGTTCATTCACTACATATGTATTAGGATGTATTTGCAAAAATGCTCTTTTGTAAGAGATAAAACTTAACATATTCGATGTTGGAACATTCCAGAAACACGTGCTCCTCATGAAAGTGTACCTGTACTTCGAAATAGTGTTCTCGGCCATTGGTTTCGTGTACAGCCTGGTCTTCCTCACCAAGGAGTCTGCTGGTGAACTGTTCCTCATATTGTTCCAATTGAGTAAGTTTTCCTTTAATTTCTAGTAGTAATACTCTGCACATTTTATTGAGTTTGTTCTGGGGCATGTTTATTTTTGGATTTCAAGTAGTACTTTCCCAATTTCCTTGGGTTTATTCTTGGGTATAAGCGTTACAACAAATATTCTATACGATATTTACGACGTTTAACGTATCGGCGTACAAAATATCTTCAAAATCTGTAAATCAGTCTTTCAGACAATTTGAGATTAATTGCATAAAATATTGTATACTAGTGGTCCGCCCCGGCTTCGCCCGTGGTACATATTTAGTATCATATGTCCTTCTCCTGGCTCTAAACTACCTCCCTGCCAATTTTCAGCAAAATCGGTTCAGCCGTTCTTGAGTTATAAGTGGAGTAACTAACGCGACTTTCTTTTGAATTAAATCTACCCGTTTAAAGTGGATTATAATCCAGACTAAAATTGTCGATTCAATACAAACATTCAGGTGAAGTTAATAATAATAAAAACGCATCACATTGGATTCAGACCATCGCTTCGGCTTGAATCCAAAAGCCTTGCCTTGGCGGGGCTCCGTATAAAAATTTTTTGGGGGCCCCGTATAATTGATACGGCAGATACGGCGGTAGCTACGCCCCTGCTTGAATCTATGAATAACTAGCTGTACTCTGCCACGCTTCGTTGTAGCATATTATTGTTGCATGGATGAGAAATAAGCTTAAGTGGATAAAAACAATATTTGAAGACGTCTGTCTTTAACCTTAAGTAGGAATTTCCTTCTTCCTCATTTGAGTAGAAAATATTATAAGTCAGAAAAATGAGATAATCTTAACAAAATGATCAAATATTAATGAAATTAATAGTTTGCTAGAATACACACCTGGCGCGATTAAATTTCGCTAAAAAAATGTCGTAGAAAATTTGTCGGTCGTCGCCTTAACAGAATTATAAAAGAGAAAGCAGTGAACAGGTTTCTAAGGTAGGATTAGATTAGTTAAATGCTATTGATGATATAAGACATACCTATACCGAAATCCATACTAATATTATAAATGCGAAAGTAACTCTGTCTGTCTGTCTGTTACTCAATCAAGCCTTAACTACTGAACCAATTTGCATGAAATTTGGTATAGAGATATTTTGATACCCCAGAAAGGACATAGGCTACTTTTTTCCCCGGGACACAGGATAGGTTTTATCCCGGAAATCCCACGGGAACGGGAACTATGCGGGTTTTTCTTTGACTGTGCGGGCGAAGCCGCGGGTGGAAAGCTAGTAAGCTATAAATACATTAGTTTATCAAACTATAAATTTAATAAACGTTTATTAATATTTCCATATGCTCTACTAAATCTTGTCAAAGAAAAGAAGGAGCAGGATCTAGCTCATTACAAAATTGTATCGTACTTTAGAAATTATAATAAATACAAAAACCTTAAGTAGGAATTTCCTTCTTCCTCATTCGAGTAGAAAATATCAGTCAATCTTTACAAAACGATCAAATATTAGTGAAATTAATGTATTATAATGTGTATGCTGTTTGATGTTGATAATTTCAAATTCTTGTAGTCAATAATATTTTCAAAGATCATGAAAAAAAAAACAATTTTATCCTAATTTTAATTATATTTGGTACAAATTTAACATTATTATTTTATTTTTCAGTGGTACAAATCTATCTGGTGATCTTAATTTGGAGCTCCATAGTGAAGATGACGAGAGATGACTCCGTGAAGTACGTGCGGAATAGAGAAACTGTTTAATTTATTTATTTTAATTTTTTAATTTTTATCCAAAAATTTTGGACATAAAATGTATTTATATAATATGTATTGAAACTAATGAAATCATAATTATTGTACTTATGATTATACAAGTTGTCGTAAATCGTGAAAAAAGACGTTCAGAAATTTTTAACTTCTAAAATTGTGGTTTTATAATATGTACTTTTTTTGTAATCGTTCATCTTTTAATTTATTATTTAGCGTATAAAACCTCAAATTATGTACAAAAATGTTTTTATGACGTGGTGTTAAAGACTTTTAGAAGATTTTTTGTAGAATTTTATACAAAATGGATCTGCTCATTTTTTTCATAATTATGTAATACAAATATTGTTAAGAAACTATGATAAAAATCAGTAGGAATAGTGATAAGAGCTATCTAAAAACTTAACTTGTGTACTTTGTTAATTTTTTTTATAAAATGTCATGTCTGAACTTTTTACTACTTTGAATTACCATGTGTAAAAAAGATACAGCTATAGTTAAATGTTTCTTATTTATACTGACTGCAGAGCTAAGAATATTTTGACAAGACAAAAGAATAATATGACAGTTTGTTTAACGTAATTTCATTCATATTATTGTTATGTTTGATACGAGAAAGCATTTTATATTAATAATTTTTGTTTATATCAATAACAATTTGCTATTATTGTAGTTCTTCGCGGATGCTATGCGAAAAAAAAAAACATAAAAAAAATTAAAAGCAATTTGTGATACAAATATTTTAGATGTTAAATTATTAAAAAAATAATGAAATATATTTTTTAGTATTTACAGATGCTTCGTGCCTTTAAGATAGAATTTATAGTTTTATATTATTCTGTTATTTTTCTAAACATAGAAATATTTACACATTGTAAATAGTATATCATAGATTTAAGTGATTATGCCAAAAATAAAACTACTCGAATGAAATAAATTATTATTTTTATTTATTACACAATAAAAAGTGTGAAATTCACTTCTGAAAATTTAATTATAAATAAAAAAACTATATTAACATGCTTTATATAAGATTTAAATTTTTAATTAAAATACAGTTTTCTATCTCCTCAAATATTTTCGATATCGATCAATCGTTTGATACTTAAGAATCGTGAGAAGAACAGGAAATCTATTTTTTAAAGAGCCTAGGCTCTTTATTAAACTCACTGAAAGACATCGTAGTAAAGGTAATTTACTGCGACAGATATTAAAGAACATGCATGTTTGAAACATAAACTTTAATATTTATAAATAACAAAACCAACGCCTACGTGTTAATTTTACATAATGTAGAGCACCGTAATTTTTTTGTTTTATCACTCACGCTGAAAATATTATCAGTAAGTGACTGCTAAGTAACAACTATAATTGACATAAAAAACACTGTTCTGTGTAAAAAAGCTTTGTGTGTGTGTCTTCTGAATTTATGATTAACGTTTGAAAGTTGTGACAACTATTACTTGCTCCGTGGTGAGTTGGTGACAACGATGTGATGTCGTCATAAAATAATCATGTGCGTGATACTATTACATCGTGTTCGATTCGTTAAATATTAGAAGAAACAAAACAATTTTATAAATAGGTAAGAGTTTAAATATCGATATCAAATATTATGTAGGTATAATAAAACCATAAGCACTAGGTTTTATACTGAAATATAATGTAGTTTTCCTTTATGCATTGTAGGAATATGTTAATTTGATAAGTATTTCGCTTGATTTAAGGTCTAAGCTGAAGTATACCAATTATCGATATGATGCAAACTCTTCAGTCTTTCTGATTCTTCTCCATTTTCTTCCAATTGTTTGTAAAAGCTCGCCACTATCATGAGCATGTAGAAACGTACCACTGTAATAATAATAATAGTTTAAAAAAACTAAAAAACACGCTTTTTATAGAAAACAGAACTAAAAAATAGAAAATTTTATCAAATTAGTGTATTGTCATCGGTCCTCAATAAATCTACAAAGTTTGAACGAAATCTGGCCGTTTAAAGTGGGTCAAAATCGCGCCCAAAGAAGTCGGTTACAAACAAACAAACATACAGGTGAAGCTAATATAAAGCGTGTAATAAAAAATAATGAATATGAATTAATGAAATGAAAAAGCGTGTGTGTCGAGCACACGTGTCAAAAGTGAAACTTCTTTGGCAAGATTCAAAGATACCAAAATCGTCGCCTAACTCCATGACGTGACGGTATTGCCATGACGCGACCGTGAAATTTTAACTCTCACCGCGCCTAAAGAAGTTTCACTTCAAAAATCTTTATTGTACACCATGTTGAAGATAATTTTAAACTTAGCTACATGGACAGAAGGTGGCCTTATTGCTGGAAGCGATCTCTACCAGGCAACCCAGAACAAGGACAGTTTATAACTGAGTCGGGGTGTAAATAATAATTAATCAGATAACTCTTGTAATACTTCAAATATTATTGACGCTATTTTCATACATTTTTTGGACAAACGAAGAAGAAAAATAGATGGATATGAAGATGAAGATTAATGTTTAATCGGTATTTGTAAAGTAATTATATTTTACAAGCTGCACTTGCACTTTCGTATTATTATGATTTAGTTTATAAGGATTAGGTTTAGGTTAGAGATATAGCATTAAAATGCTATAAATATTTTAGAAATTTTTAAGATTACAAAATTGAAAAGGTACCTACGGGCTACGTCAAAAGACGCAGGTTCTAATCCCAGCTCATGATCGAATATTTCTATAGTATTTTTCAAGGATTTAGATACTTACTCAACGCTAAGAACTCGATAGCATACAGCAGAAGTGAATTGTCGTTAGAATGATTGACGAGGCTGGTGGTGCTCCATAGAACGAACATCAGGACGGACACGCTGACTTGTATGGATGTCCAGATAATCCAGGGCTTTATTAGTTTGAGTTTCTCCTGGAATTGTTTGTGTGTTTATTAGTATTGGGATAAAGTATTGATGAAACTGCAGTACTAGTAACTATTTTTAAATTTCAACAGTCGTCATAAACACTGCTAATGAAATATGAAAATGAATTTAATTTAATTTGTATACAATTACGACAAAACAATAAAGGACCATTCAGCAAAATATAACGTACGAAGAAGTTAATTATGCTAAGTAATCTTTAATACCAAATAAGTCAAGTCAGTTAAATTTGTCAAGACAAAAGTACACACTTAGTCTGTCGCCTGTTGGTCACAGAAGGCCTTATTTTATAGCTATAAAAAAATCGATACATAAAAAAGACAGATGGGCCACACCCTTTAATCTATTATTGGTATTTTTTTCGTAAATATTCCATTCCTTCAATAAAACGCAGTAATTTATTCATTTATAATTAGTATATTATAATTTTATTCAGTGAAACATGTTTGGACATAATTAATATAACAATTGATTTGAGGCGGGTTTTGCATTGCTAAATAATCATTGCATGTTGATTAACAACCTGACACACTCTATTTGTTTTATTGATAGATAGTAAAATTACTTCAATCTACATAAATATTTGATTACTTCTCTAAAAACTATAAGTTGTAACTATACTATACAAGCCTAATTTCAGATTCAAATACAAGTGCCAATGAGTCCTTGAAAATAAGTTTGAAAAATTACGTAGGTATACGTAGACCAAATTTATAAAAGTATTCTGAGTATAATTCGATATTTTTTATTCCTTTTTCATATCTAGATACAGTAGGTACATACCTACCTATATTCTTAATGCATGAACATGATTTTATGGTTACAGAATCCTTTAAGAAAACAAAACATAACGTATAACTATGTCAAGTAAAGTGCGTTTAAATTGTCGGTAGAGCAAAATCTTATGAATCAACAAATAATTTTCCATGTCTATCTATCCCTAGAGCTACTTATATATTTTATTTATTAACAAATACAATATACATACCCTAATAACTCCAACCAGTAATATAGCGGTAAGGAACAGCGTAAATGCATGTGTCAACGTCAGCCCAATGACCACTGTATACGCAAAGGCCACGTTAAAATCGCTGACGTCGAACTCAGCAGGCAGGTGCAGGATGGACTTGAGGCATTGAGCTAGCGCTAGTATTGAGTATAGCTGAAATACAGGAATTGTTTATTTACTACGTGAACAGGGATAGAAGGTAACCAATAACTAACCAAGGTAATGTACCTAGGGAGATAGGGATTTGTACTGCGCCTCGTGGTTACACCCGCGCGCGTTGATTAGTTTTTCCTTTTAATCCTAATGTTCCTGTGGGAATATCGGTAGAATAGCCTAAGTTACTCTTTATAACAACAGCTATCTTTCTAAAGTCCCGTCAAAATCGGTCAAGCTATTCCTGAGATTAGCCGGAACAAACAGACAGACAAAAATTGTAAAAATTACTATCTTGGTATATGTAAAGTGTATTAATCCAAATGCATTTAGTAAAAATCGTTATATAAAAAACAGACACTCCAGTTTTATTATTTGTATAGATTCATGTTAGTAAAAAGGACAAACATGCAGAGAAAACGAAAAGTACGCAAGTTGGCACGCACCCAAAGATTTTTCTTTGCGACACGACGCACATTACAAATTAGGTGTCTCGTACCTATATGATATTCTTTTTAAGTTTATTTAATAATCAGTTTGAAGAAAACTTAGAAATAACTTGAGTTATATAAGTACAATCGTATATTTTTTTTAATTGTAGATATAATGTATAATTATATGTGTACTAACTACTAGGTACAGTCACATTGTCAATGAAAAACTTTGCTAAAACAATACATAAAATTAATACTTACAATGACAATAATACCCGAAAATATGCTGCCAAATTTCAAGGAAAGACAGGCGAAACTTCGCTGTCGTGGGATCACGTCCAGAGAACTGGAAAATTCTGGAAAATATAAAAAATACATTAAATTATAAGAACTTAAATGACCCATAAATAAAAAATAAACCATAATTTTCTCTATCTTCTTCTTCTTCTTCTTCTTATATATAAAAATGAATCGCAAATTGTGTTGGTAAGCGCATAACTCGAGAACGGCTGAACCGATTTCGATAATTCTTTTTTTATTATATTCCTTGAAGTACGAGGATGGTTTTTATGTAGAGAAAACGTAAATATGTACCACGAGCGAAGCCGGGGCGGACCGCTAGTCTTCTTATATATAAAAATGAATCGCAAAATGTGTTGGTAAGCGCATAACTCGAGAACGGCTGAACCGATTTCGATAATTCTTTTTTTATTATATTCCTTGAAGTACGAGGATGGTTCTTATGTAGAGAAAACGTAAACATGTACCACGGGCGAAGCCGGGGCGGACCGCTAGTTATAAATAAAACTTATATGGTCAAGATATTCGTCTTCTTTTTGAGACTCAACTACTGTATCGATTTAGATTTTAGATGATTTTTTTTATTTAGGTAATAAGTACTGTCTACCATTCGTATAAAAATATTTTTTTAAGATGAAGATTACAGATCGAAATATGTAATAATAATTACAATACGTTATTCACGTTATAATATTATATAGTAGAGTTGTTAAAATAATTTACCCATGCTCTTCTAAAGGGTTGCCGACTGCCACCACAGTTTCAACTGCCGTCACTACTTCATCAGTTTCACAGTGTATGCGTACAGATGGTAGGTACTATAATGCATTTCTATATGAAATGTCATCCGCATATTTTAATTGAACTGTTTTTACTTGAAAGAGTAATAATATTTGCTCTATTATACTCTATATCTAAACTACGAAGCGATACATCCATTAATTTATTTAATTAACGCCATAAATCAAGAGTCCTTGGATTTCTAAATATTTTTATTAATTGCCGTATTTGTTTCACCTTGTTGGTACATTAGGTAATGAACGAATCGGTCATAAGTATCCGGGAACAATTGGCTCTAACGAGGTCTGGTTTGTAAACAAAACATTACCACATAAATAATTTGTTAATTACAATTGATTTCTTTGTCCGAAGATACACTCTATTTAGTTTTAGTATTCACGCGTAAAGAAATGTATATTCCCAATAACGATCGCGCATTGGAGCTGCACGTGTCTGAAGAGGGTTTTTATTTTTTTCTTGTGTCAAATGCGATGGGAGTAAAGGTTAATGTTTATCGTTCGCAGACAATGATTTCATGGTATGTGTGATTATTAACGATAAGTAATATTGCCTGTAAAATAAAATAATTATTGTTTTCTTTTAACGTCTAACGTGTCATACATTCAAATTATATACATATCCACCTCTAATTCCGAAATAAGATTTAGAAATTATAGTTTTTATTTTAGGAACTAAAAATTTTTTTAAGTCCGGACTATGATGTGAATAATATAGGTCAATTGTAACTACCAATGATACCTAATCTACATTTTGTAGTACATTCAGCTAACCGGAAATATTACTATTAACTCTTCGGATGTTATGATTAATTTCAACTCTAATTGATGCATAATTCGCTTCTAATGCGATACAAAAAAACTAATAGATTCATATCAATCAAAATCAATTAAAGTTTGGTTAATTATAACCAAAACACTTTCAAATACATTATACTTAATGATATAGGTAAACCAGAATCTGATGGCAATTAGGGAAATCAAAATTTTGAGTGTGCAACCCTAGGGAAAATGGACTGAACGATCTTGATACTGCTTATTTTTTAGTTTGTTCTCAATATCATTAGTCACATTACATAAGTGGACAATACCGTACTTAATAATGAGATATCCACTTAATATTATGTAGGTACATACTTACAATACTTCTAATCAATCAATACTTCTCTACATACATATTATTATTTACACATACCTATATTTGTATGTTCATTATCATTATGCCATGTGAAAATATCGATGTTATATCGATAGAAAACTAGACTGCTTATAATTTTTTATAAAATAAAATAAAAATAAAATAAAACTATGTTTATTTTCGTAAGTATTAACAGATACACTCATTATAAAATTGACTTGGACAGCTTGGACTGGACGAATAGCTGTATTGGAAACTCCTGTAATAAGTTTTCATAAAATTATATTCTGGAAACTCCTGTAATAAGTTTTCATAAAATTATATTCCAATCAACAAACAATATTATAGTTACCTACATATAATATTTTTTAATTGAAAGTATCAAAGCGGGTAAGTCCAATTTACCAATAAAATCTTCTAAATTGAAAATTGTGATGTGTTTGACCCTTCTTTATCAAATATTTTTCTATACACATTATAAACAACACCTCTTGCTTGTGATCACAGCGGCTTTTTCGACATTTTCGAAGATTTTTTAGACAAAATCCTAAAAATTATTTATCAACTGCAAAAAAGACAAATAATTTGACAACCAATTTGATAGTTGTCAAATAAGTTGCCACATGAAAATCTTTTATTTCTTAAATATAAATATGCCATCAGATTCTGGTAGACCTATAGTACTCGCTATTAAAGATAGAGTACGTAGAGTTTTCAGTGTTGCCCTATTAATGAATATTGCCATAATATGATGTTTTATTGTTACTTGTTTTAAACTATGTATCTGTTAGATAACAATCAAACATTTCTATCTGTTTTTGATAAAATTTCATAAATATACCTTCGAAAATGATAATCATGGTGACTTATAATAAGTATAATGTAAACACAAATTATCAATTAGGTGTTAAACACTGGATTTATTTCTTGTTAATGCAAGACTAGCATTGCAATTATTAGATGAGCATCGTGACTCTACCTTTTATTTATAATATAATTTTTCAGCCTCTAACGTACACGATACCCATTGCTATACAACTTATAGTATAGATACTAGATATAATTACAACGCGTGTCCAAAATTAAACAGACGCGAAAGTTCCAGAACATTCTAGAACGTTCTAACATTCCAAAAGCAAATCAACGAAAAAATATTGTCACAATATAACTTACTTGACTTCATCATAACTGCAACACACTAACGTCCTTTCTGACCAAACAATAGATACTGATAACAAATGGTCTAATCAGGATTTGAAATATCGTTATCCAAATTTAGCGATAACAATATCTTGTCCTTATGGAATACTGATGTGACGAATGTGTTAATGATTGTAATTCATATGCTGTATCGTTTATTATTCATACTATACACAAGTACACGTACATATGTACTAAATACAGTACATAGTACGTATGTACGTGTACATGTACAGAGATTTTAGTGTAAGTGGTAAATTTTTATTTCTGTTTCTTGTGGATTAGGCCATGACTGGTTATTTTTGTTTAATGTTACTTCAATAATTATGACGAATCACGAATGTTTGATTCGTATGTTTTATGAGTATTTTTTACGGTCTATTCTAAAAGCATAAAGAAGACTATAGATTTAGAACGGAAGAAAAATCGCGGCACCTTAATAATTTAAGTAGGTACTCAATTTCAACCCGAAGTGAAGAGGTGATGTCTTACATCGAATTTTTTAAATGTACCTAATAATTCTGATTTATTCATCTATTAAAATAAGAGGAATATAGATTCAGACCTTGTGACGAACCATCAGACGAAAAAAGTTATTTTTTATATATCTTTATTATAATATAATATGAAATTTCGAGGAATAAATAAATCAATTTTCTATAAAATAAAATTTATTAAAATAATAAACATACATATTCCCTTAATTTTAATAGTGGGGTTTAACTTACATAACATGGAGATACAATATATACCTACTAGGTATACTATACTATAACATCAAATACACTTACAATAATTAAAGCTGCATACATTAATCGATGGGACAAACATACATACAAACCTAAGACTAGATTAACAAAAACCCAGGAAATACCTTAACCTTGATATCCTTACAAAAAGAGGGCGGCAATTACACATGTGACAAAATTGAACAAAACATTATATAAAGGATGACATAATTTGTATACACACTTCCTCTCAAATCTTATATGTTAACTCAACAAAACCAAACGATTATTAATAAAAACGTCAAATTTTTCATACTGGCTCAATCAATGGTGATAATAACCATGGCCCGATCCATATACTCCATAAGGAACAGAATAGCTCGAGCCACTTATAACCTTAATTCCTCCTCCTACAATACCTCCATGGCCAATAGAACTAGAGATAATACCCCCAGAGCCTAGCGAGCCAGCAATGATGGACCCACCGCCAAGCCCACCTCCAAGCGATGCAGCAGCAATTCCACCACCGAGCGATCCACCGCCTATTCCACCTCCAATCGAACCAACAGCTACAGGCACTGCCACAGGCACTCTCACTGGAACAGCAGCTGGCACTCCAACCGCATACGGTTGTGGCACTGGAATGCCAACCCCTTGTGTGACAGTCACAGGAACTGGTTGAGCCACCGGCACTGGATACGGCCTGTCAACTGGAACGGCCACTGGACGCGCTACCACATGAGCTACGGGATGCGGCACAGATACAGGAACGGGTCTAGGCCTGTCTACAGGGACTCCCACTGGAACAGCCACTGGAACTGCACGAGGCACGCTAATAGGCACTGGATGGGGCACGGGAATGGCGACATTGTTGTAGTATTCAGAGTAGGTTTGTGTGATTGGTATGGACGCAGATCGCTTCTTTGGCTCTGAGCTGTATGCCGAGTGGAGACAGATTGCCAGCAATATCTGAAAGGAAAAGTAAGAATAAGATATGAAGGAAAAAAGTCATCTTCTTTTTAACGAAGGGAGAAAAGTAAATTTATGGTTATTGAATGTAAATAAAAGCCCTCTAAAATTCGAAAAAAAAACTCACAAAGTATATTTTCGTCATTTTGATGAAATGAAACTATACAGGTAGTAAGTGTATCGATGGCAGATAGTAATGTGGTGTAACATATCACATTATCGTATTTATATGTTAAATGACATGTGGTGTGGTGGCTTGAGCGGAAAGGCTCTAGGTACGAAGAAAGTTGTTATCTAATGGAGCTGTTAATACACCCATTGACTTTTATTTTTAATCAATTGTGGCTTGATAAAAGGTTATTGAATGTTTATCTGTATTTATAGATCACAGTGTGCTTTATGTTTCTATATTCAGCAGCATTAAATAAAGCTTCATCTTATTCGACGACATTATGTCAATTTAAAGCTTGTAGAACAAGTAGGAAAAGTTGTAGAGCCAATAATTTCTATAATATGTTCTTATTAAACATTTTCTTTGTTCATGTAACATTTATTTTATTGCATTGATAATAATTAATATATTTATGAAACGTATAGACAAATCACTAGATTTTTTTTTTTTTAATTTAAAGTATTCATGTGAAATATCACATCGCACGTTTATTTACCACTTATTTATTTTTGTAAATATTTTACAGCAAACACTAATTAAATATTTAATATTTAATTAACTTAGAACTGTTGGTATTTTATTTTCAAAATCGATGTGGTATTAACAGCTCTAGTAGTGTACTTTTACTTGCCCCCGTAACTTATTTACAGTCATTTAAGGCGAAGTCTAGCCTGTACTAGATCTAGACGTAATAGTTAGTACTTATTATGTAAGGGTTAAATGCTTGAACCCGCGGTTAAGCGATACACCAAATGTCATATTCCCACCCAAATTCTGTGTTAAATATTTTTAACAAAGTGTTAATATTAATTCGACTAAAACTTTAGAGTTTACAGGAACTTTAGCGCTTTTTATGTAGAGTCCAAAAATTCTGACAACACAAAACGATCACTTGTAAACTTATTTTTAGCCTAAGAGTCCCTATTTCCTTGTATCAAATAACAGAAAAGCGAAGCGACAGAACACTGATTAAAATAATGACATCGTGGTTCGCCTGATGCAGGTGATAAGCGATCACCACCGCCCATAAACATTTGCAGCATAGAGTCTCATAGCCCGCCAGTCCTTTATGAAGTAAGGGATAAGGAAAGAACTGATAACGAGAATAAAGGAATGAACTGAGAAGGCCCACAGGTTCTTCCACTCACCACACCATAAATAATAAGTATTCACATTTGGAGTAAGCTGGCTGAAGCGTGCTCTACTTCCGAATTAAAAAAAATCCTGCCCTAAAACTATAATAAACACTAAAATCTATATATGTACTATAAAGGGTACAGAGGGTACAGATAAAGCCAATTATCTTGATAAGTACACAAGTTTTTACTCTATCCACTGATCACGTGAATAAAACCAAGCTTTGTTATATCATAGTTTACTCTAGTAGTATTATATTATCTATGGCACAGTTATAGTTATAACCTATCCCATAGACTGGCCTTTATTAGCGAAGGCGGTTACTGCGCAATTGTACGAAGCAGTTGCGAAACAAAAGTTGAATTTATTATCACTATCCTGTGCAGTATTGCTTTGGCAATCGGCTTTGCATATGGTGAATATACATTTGCTTCGCGTAATGATCTCATTACATTGATTGACTTTCTGGTTTCTATTTTTTAGGAAAGCTACTGTTTGCATGTGTATGTAGTTTTATTAAAAAAAAATATTTATAAATTTATGATTGTTTTTTAAGCTATTGCATATCTTTTATCTCAGACTTTAGGCGACGACCGAATGTAAAAATTCCGTAACGAAAAAACCTTATACCCCCCACTCCAACCGGCACAGCGATGCGATGCTATGCAATATACCGCGGCAGTCCTCGAGTACCACACGTATTTTTTCCCCTCATTCTTTATTAATTGAAAAGTGGTGGTGATCTGGCTCTACCAATGAAAAAAATCACATTTCCTTGTTGCATTTTGACTCTATGTAGAGTTGTAAAATCAAAAATGTTAATGTTAATTATTAAAGTGAAACTTTTATTACATCGTCTCAAACTTTTTGGTCTGTGTAGCGCATGTCGAGTGTATCGCGGCTGCCGAGTAGGTATACCTACTCCGGCAGCCGTCACGCGACATGCGCTACACAAAGCAGTGTTTGGAACCGTTCGAACAGTTTCACTTTTACCATGGTTTCATAAAACCACAGAACAGTTTTTATTAATTATATTTATAAAGCATTTGAATGCTTTAAAACTAAATATTAAATTCAAGTATATTTTAAGTTTCCATAGAAATATAAATTAATTATCAACAGGATACACATCCTATTTCTAAAATTACCTACTTGTTTAGTATCATGCACATCTATGGAATACTAAAATATCTATGAATGAGCAAGGAACAGCCTTATAAGAAAACCGTTTACGCAAGCTTCAAATGTCGAAATGCATCCTGCGAGAAATTGTGTTTTTGACACAGTAATTATTATCTACGGAGATCGATACGTAAATAAGTGTTATTAGATACTTTGAATTAGGTTTTTTTAGTAATAGGCTTAGTATTTGCAATAGCGCCAGTCGCAAAGAGTGCGTTGTTCGACTTACATCTGAATAGTGCAAGAAACAAAATTAGGTAGTGAAAAATTATTTCGGAATTTATTTATCCCAAAATAAAGCTTGTCTTACTTTATTATTTACATTAGGTATTAATATTCTGTTTAAGCTATGTTACGTGCCAATTATTTACATATACATACGTGATACATTGTCGGAAATTATATGCCTCCTTATCGAGTTAAAAGGCTTTAAACATGCAAAAATTTTAACTCTCATATATGACTGTAATATGAATCTAAAGAGCATAACTATCTCATATGTCATTCAGTAAAGTTGTTCATTCAAATGGTGGATACATTCACTCCACGTACGACCATGTGCAGTTGGCGGCATTTCTATTATTCTACTGAACTAGTTTACGCAGACATAGACCTACATCTTTATATATTTTCTGTGCATGTGCAACTTAACTTCTGCTAAACGGCTAGACCGATTTTAATTGAATTTTTTGAGTGTCTTCCGGTGGTTTAGATTTACAAATCGAACGGAAGTAAATACGAGGGCAAAAACTACTCGTAGTATAAACATTAGGAATAGAATGCATTTTAAGGTTAAGGTTTCAGTCTGTACGGTTAGTTACTCAGATCCAAAACGGCAAATACTTTTTAGAGCAAAAATACAGGTCACTTTTGGGGATAATCATTCTCGTCCCATTACCGGATTTTTACTTGAAGGCGCGCTCTTAAAAATCCTCTAACAAATTTGTCTGTAAACCTTTGATATCCTTCGAATAGTAACTCCGAAGCCAGTTTCTACATATCCATACTTAACATTATAAATGCGAAAGTAACTCTGTCTGTCTGTCTGTTACTCAATCACGCCTAAACTACTGAACCAATACGCATGAAATTTGGTATGAAGATATTTTGATACCCGAGAAAGGACATAGGCTACCTTTTATTGCGAAATATGTACCACGGGCGAAGCCGGGGCGGACCTCTAGTATTGTATAAATACTAAGCCATGTGTGTTTTTATTACATGAGTTATCGCAGATAGAGTATTATTTCATTTTTCATATTTATTACTTCAATTAGATTATAGTTTCCAAACAAATTTTACGTTTTGTGATATTCACAGCTTCTTAATCATGAGAAAGAAATGATCCTTGGATATAAATATTTAATTATGGCTTTACTGAAAAAAATGTATATACATATAGTTTACAATTTTGCCCTGTTACAGATGAAGTAAATGATTTAAGTTATGGTACATATTTTGTAATAATCTATATTTACGAAAGCGGTTTATTGTCCATGCCCTTTGCCCAGCTATCCAGGTCACAGTACTAACAATATAATAAAATGCGAAATATGTACCACATGTTACAAAAACTAAATGCTCAAGTAACATGTTACGTGAGTCGGAATGTCGATTTGTCTGTCACACTTACTTAAAAGGCTACGAGATTTCCCGGCGGTTTTTCTTAATCACAGCTTTCCTTTAAATTATGTAAGTTAGTGTTTCAATTAGGCTGATTATTTTTGTGATACTTCCTTGTTTTGGTACTACCTATGATATTTCTTTAAACGTAAACAATATTTACAAGCTATCGTCGAGTGTATCTCGATAATCAATAAGGATATGAGGATTGAAAAATGATTGAAAATAATGAATGTCATGACTCATGTTATGTATAATCTTATCTTATCTTCTTATATATAAAAATGAATCGCAAAATGTGTTGGTAAGCGCATAACTCGAGAA
>CAJQZN010042339.1:80817-92776 GCA_907164685.1 Colias eurytheme | reverse complement strand
CACTTATTACTTAAATAATTAGTTCAAAGTAGCGTTGCCCCGCGGTTGCTCCAGCTACAAAACTATGGGCATATTATCCTATTCTATTCTATCCTACTAATATCATAAATACGATAGTTTGTAAGGATGGGTGTATGTGTATGTGTATGTATGTTTGTTACTCTTTCACGCAAATACTACTGAACCGATTACAATGCAATTTGACATATATTATATATAGAGGGTAACTTGGATAAACACATATAGGATAGGTTTTATCCCGAAAATCCCACGGGGACGGGAACTATGCGGGTTTTTTTTTGAAAATGCGGGCGAAGCTAGTTTTATAACAGGGTTTTGGTAAACCAAACATAGTTTCTATAACTTATCACAACCTTATACTATGTATACATACTACTCTACTACTACTTTTAAAGATAAATCTCTACAGCAAACAAAACACCAACGTACGTTGAATGAAAACATTCACACATTGCAAATTACTTCTTCAATGAATGTTCAGAACCTTCTAATAAAGGCAACGGTAAATATTGCATCTGTGAAGGACTGAGCCACTTAGCACGGTTGCAGCCAAACTTAGACCTTGACTATGTAGGCTTCAAAAATAGAGCGTCATCGAAATGTAGGTACTTACAACCTAAAATGAACCTAAATTTTTGGTCATAAGATTTGAAATCCTACAATCTTTCTATCCCTAGTTGTAACTTAGTTGTAAATCGGTGCAAATTTAATTCAATTAATTACTAACCTAATTGTGTCAACATAGGATTCTATTTCCAATGTCAAACATGTAGATTAAATGATTTTGTACTTAGTGTGGGAACAGTGTCCCTTTCGTGTTATTTACGGAACATTTGCAGTAAATCAATATGTAAATTGGAAATAATTGATACAACGACTTGTTTCGTCATACTTTCGTTATAATTTCTGTGATAAATGGAATATCTTTGGTTATAACCTGTAGATCGATTATGTAAGAGCCAGTTTTGACGTATAACGCACGGCACTAATGAAAACTATGTAATACTTATGAGATACTGTTGCTTTTCTTTAAGTGTAGAATAATTAGATCTATGCAGATCTAGAACTGCTAGCTTATAACAAGACGCAAGAATAAATAATATAAATTATACGCAATTACTGGACGTAGTTATGCGTGTTTTACTAGTTTAGAATTTCACGGATAACAGTGGTGGATGCCTGATAATAATTACATTTTGCAAAAAAATTTAGAGCACAGCAGTCTTACGTCGTTTGTCGTTAGGTAGTTTTTACAAAATAGCAATAGGTATCAATGAAATATCACACTATTCAATGTGTAAAATTAAACTGATAATATAATAAGCCTCTCAAAAATAAATATATGGATGCATTTAGCAGGGGAAATAAAAAAGGAGGCTAATCAATAGATATGATTTGCTATTTGAGATATTTTTCCAAGATCTATATAATACTGAGAATATCTAATTAAAAAATATTAAGCTCCATTTAATAATTGTATTTTTGTAGACGTCCATAAAACACAGAAATTGCTATAATACTTTCCGGATGCAATAACTAGAGGATCGCCTGCATGAAGCAAGTCGATAGCATTTTATTGGCTAATTTCAGTTTTTGAATGCTAAAATGTGAGACCAAACCGAGTCGCGGTCACTTGTTATGCAATGAACGTGCCCAGATTATAATAGCCCTTTGTAATGCGAATTTCTTGAAATAATGTGAATTTTACCGACTTGGATGAAAGAGGAGCAGGTCGTGATTATGATTGACATAATTGTATGGTCATAACAATCATTGATGTAGGTACCTACATATTGTATTTGATGTACAGGTAGTGATAAAAATCATATTCTGATGGCTAATCAAAATGCAATGATTATACCAGATCAATCAAAGAAACGTGACGTCTTAATTTTTTCAGCTCTACATATGAATACGCGAAGCGCTTCAATTATAGGTAACTATTAATAAAAATTCGATAAATTTTATTTTTAGGACGAGATGACACATATATATATCTGAAGGTATACATACCTGTATATATAGTTATAAAATAAATTGAACCCAGTTGGCAGTTAAGTTTCAACTGGTCATATCTCAAAATAAAAAAAAATAATAATATGGAGTTATGAACAAAAACTATATTTAATTTAAAATCATTTGGCATTCATTCGTACGTCTTATATATATGTACCAGAATTGGCATATTTTACAAAAGCAATACATTATGCATATTAGATAATTCATATTACGTTAATCCCATACTTACCTCACTATCATGAGATCGATTCACAACAAGACAATGTGTCACACATCGGCACAATGCTTATTAAATCACAATAATCAGTATTGTAGTTAAAACAATAAAACTAAAAACTACATTCATTTCATTGTTGATATTGCTAAATTCTTTATATTTTTAAGGGAATTGAAAAAGGACTAGGTTGGTTGATTTTTTTCGAAAGAGAGTTTGATTTTAAATTATTACTTGATAATATTATATTATTATTAATATGTACCTAATTTAAGACTTATGAGCTTACTATTGAAAATATTTTGATAATCATGTAGCGTACGAGGTTCGTTCATTTTTCCTATGACCTATTTAAATTCTGGATTTAATCTCATATCATTTCAACCAAAATTATGTTCTTCTAAGAATGAAAATATTTTTAAGCTGTGCAGCACGATCACGATTTACAGATCATATTTAAAAATTATAGTTATTAATTTTTAAATCATACTAATAAATGATACATTAAAAAGAAAACAGTGTTGCAATATCATTGAATGATAAATCATACGAATTTTTGCTTGAGTACAATCATATATTTTAATCGAATTAAAAATGTATTATGTCAATTTGTCACCATAACAAAAAATGGCGCGAACTTTCCGCGCGTGAACTTTATGATAACATTAATGACTTGAATTACTGTAATTTTCTACAGAATTGTGAACTAAGTAGGGTCAAATCGAAAAAAAACACAACACATACTGCATACATATTTATATAACTAGTATTAACTTGAATAAATTTTAGCGGAAACTATGGTCCCATATTAAATCAATATCACAACTTGCTATAATTATGCAGAAATCTATCACCGATTTGCGTAAAATTACAAAAGCTTTTCTACTTAGATTATGGATTGGTCTCCGCGCGCGCGCTACGACTAGATGCCGCTTGCGTACTTGAAAAATGCGGCAACTTTTAGTACGCCGAATTCGGCGTACCCGAGCCAGTCGTGTCACAAGCATTGTGTGGAGAGGGCATCCCGATAGTTTTTGAAGATTTTGGACAAAACCCGAAGTAAAATGCCTGTTTGTGCCATAAAACTATGTAAAAAAAATATAACAAAAAATAAGTGAGACACTGGGATCACGCACGATCAGAAATAATCGTATTATTCGAAATTTCACCTGTACTTTAAAAATGTTGTTTACGAAAATACGACGCCATTCAGTGTTGCCGTACTGCATATCCCAAAAAATACACATAGTTAAGAAAATCTTTTAGCAATAATTTGAACTTATTCATAATGTTTTTTTCAATACTATTACTAACGCATATATATAAAAAAGGATAATTATAACAATAATTTATTTCTGTGTAACCATGTTTAACTGACTCATATGTTATTTTTTTATTACCGCTTTTTACTTTTAAGTTTTAAACAACCTTTGTGGCATCGCAAGTGGATTTGAGTCGCATGTTCATGGGTTCGATTCCCGGCAAGGCCAAGATGAAAAAAAAATATTTTTCAAACTTCAGCCCATTACCCATTTATGAGGTAAAATTTATGTAGCTGGCAGTACAATTCTTCACACACACTAGCGTCCTTACAAATTGCCTTACACACACTACAGAACTGAGTTGCCGCACTCACAGAGCTATTGTTTTTAGGTGAGGCGGTATCTAGACGTAGCGCGCGCGCGGAGACCAATCCTTAATCTATGCTTTTCTAGTTATAGGTTAACTTAATAACCCTTGCATCAGGCGAGGAATTTGAAACGGTTTAATCTTAAATGTGGGTCGTTTCTGTACCTACTGTCCTTTTTAAAGCTCAGGAAGCGATTGGACTGTGCTGCAGTGCAATATGAAAACGGGATTATTTGAAATGTCTGAGATCTCTATTCTTGAGAGTTCTTCATTTTTTATTGCATTAGCTTTTTGATTGTTGGTATTAATTGTTTGTGTCAACTGAATGTATAGTATAATCACTATGTGTGTTTGTGTGTTTATTCAGGTTATGAAAGTCATTTAATGATTGTTTAAGGAATTTGATACTTATATTATGTATTTATAAGTGTTTTTTTAATTATATTTTCTTATTTTAAGCTGGGTCCATAAATTGAAATTTAATTAAATGACAAAATATATGCCAGTCTTTATTTCGTCCAGATTACAAAAATAAATAAGGCTAGTTTATCTCAATCAACGCTGCTTTAACAGTTTTGCCTATTAAAAATGCCATATTTCCTAAGTTTAACCCTCGAAAGAAGCACTTCGATCCTTCTAGAAAAGTCAGTTTTCCCACACGCCAACTACATGCAGCTGACATACAGTTGCGAAGCGATCTACCTCCCTCGTATAGTGGGGTTCAGTTCTTATATAAATACAATGTGCCCTCCAGTGGATATCAGTGTAACATTATTTGTGTACAGTGTACTAACAAACATGAAGACCTTTGTAAGTTCTTTGGTCATAGAGTATACGCATATATACGTCACAGATAATTAATAACCGCGCAAAAATTTAAAACGTTCGATTTTTTATGTCGATTTTAGTGAATTCATTTTAATTTCATATTAATTTTTGATTTGCAATTTGTGATCAATTAATATAAAATAAACTAAATTCAAAAATGTGCCAAAATAATGTATGTAACGATTTTCTTTAAACATTCTATTCTTATTTTAAAATTCAACAAAAATCGTTCTAAATCAAAACAGATATACCTTTATTTTAATATTCTATATCCAAATTATTTTGCAGTGCTCAAATCTAGTGCGCATATTAGAATATGTGCACTATAAATTTTTAAACTAACCACTATTTTAAAAATATTTTTATATAACATTAACTATATCTTTTCACTCATAAACCAGTGCCATTTAAACTAGTATTTTAGTATTTCTCAGAAAATTAAATTTAAATATAACGAATTTTTAAAACCTTTTTGTGTATTAACGAATAATCATAGAATTATTTAAATCTGTATGAATAATTTAATTTAAGACTTTATAATATTGGAAACTTAATAATAAAATCAATGTTCATCAAACCTTAAGAACCAAATATTATTTTGTACACTTCAATTAATTCTTCATTTGATAAGATTTTTGAAATTAATTTGCAGAAATGTACCTATGCTCGTAAAAATGTTAAAAGTGCACCTACCTGCTTGCGTACTATTTGGTCCATTATTTCTTTCTATTTTTCGTGCATTTTATAAGTTTTTAATCTACCATTCTAAGTTATGAATTTTAAAAAGCATAAATCGCATTCCCAAATATTCACCCATCAAACCTTTACGTAATAAGACCGGCGAATGAAAGCGAAACCAAAATAAACAATAACACATAAATCATTCATCAACTACCATGCAGTGCTGCTAAATATTCCAGGCCCGTAGTCAATTTCGATTTTAACGTGATGCGGTGTCGTGAACTCGTAAAAGTGCTTGAAACTTTGGCAATTGTTACATGGATGTCCTGTTACTTAATGTTATTGTAATATCAAGGACTTGTGTTCGATCTGCTATGGATATTTCAACTTTTACAAGACTTGGAATAGGGTAGGACGCGGATAATAAATAGTAAAGAAGGATACGTGCAAAAATACGCAGTTCATCAAATGTTCATAAGTATTTTTTTGCCATTATTGATTTCCATTCTCGCGATTTTTTCATGGCAATAACAAGGCACATAATTTAGTTAAAATTAGTGAATTTAAAAGTATTCTATATTTAACCACCTGAAAACTACAGAAAATAACGTTTTATAATTAATTGCTCGGAACTAAAAGCCACACCAATAAAATAGTTATCAAAAAGATCAAACGAACAAAAGAACCTCGCGTCTAATAAACGCACTGTTTTAACATTTCAAAACCTCACTTTAATATTACTATCATAAAGTCCACTTCTTCCAAACTCCTTTTTACAGCATTACCATAAAGTTTAACTTCCTTGCAGATCGCTGTACTATGCCTGACCGCAGCGGTCTTCGCTGAGCCCAGCAAGGAGCCCACTAAAGTGGTGCAAAAGCGAAGTGGCCTGGTGGGACACTATGGTGGTCTGTATGGAAGCAGTCTGGGCGGCCATGGACTGAGTGGAGGGTACATCTCATCGGGATCTAGCCTTGGCTATGGATACGGCGGTCTTGGAGGTAATTTCAAGTTTTCTTATGGCTGTATTTCTACAAATTCGGGATGTATTCTGCATAATATCTTATCTTACAATGAATGATGAATATTTTACAATTTAATTGATATGATCAAAAGTAACGCGACCTAAAGAAGTGAAATTGGCCTAAATCTTGTAGACGTAAGGTCTCTTGTTTCCTTGTTGGTCTAAAGTGGTAGTAAAGTATTTTGTGTATCATTCTGGACAGGTTCAGTGGCAGGAATATTTGAAATAAACTCTCTATACCCTGTTCCACCATAATGCATAGTTGACAAACTTCATATAGCAAGGAATACGATAATATGTAGGTAAACACTTGTTTATGAAGTAATATTTATTTACGTGTTACAAATAACAATAATAAAGTTACATTTGCATAATCCCAAACTCTTATACAACACATAAAACTCGATCTTTACGTAGAATATTATTAGCGAATACACGTTGTAATCAGTGCTACTGGATTAAGTTAGATATGAATTGTATAATGTTGCTAATAATATAAATGCGTTGCATATCCAAAATTCTGGATGTGAGATATATCCTTCGCTCTGTTGATAATAAAGCAACACTTACAAATTTGTCCTCTTACTTAATACAGGTTTTTAAAGCTAGTAAAATAGATCCTTTTCCAAATAGGTATTATAAGGGTATTGCAAGATCTATTAAAATAATTATATAAATACTAGCGGTCCGCCCCGGCTTCGCCCGTGGTACATATGAAAAATAGATGTTGGCCGATTCTCAGACTTACCCGATATGCACAGAAAATTTCATGAGAATCGGTCCACCCGTTTCGGAGGAGTATGCAGACTAACATTGTGACACGAGAATTTTATATATAAGATCTGCAGCTCGTAACTTCTACTCTAGAATACCCATTCTCAAACTAATAATTCTAAGCAAAACTTAACTATACGATTATTTAATTGTTAATTATTTAAAGGCGGTTACGGCGGCGGTTATGGCGGCGGTCTGAGCAGCGGTCTCGGCAGCGGCATTGGCAGCGGTATCGGTCTTGGATCCGGCACCATCGTCGGCGCTAACGTCCACACCACTGTGACCAAGCACGTTGGTGTGCCCGTGCCTGCTCCTTACCCAGTTGCTGTTGACAGGCCTGTTGCTGTTCCCGTTAAGGTAATATGGTTAAATTAATTAAAGGTTGTTTATGTAGATGATGGAAAGTGCATCTTGGCAGCTTAATAAAAGTAGATAAGATACAATGCGTCTGATCTATTGGAATTTTTTTTTGATAAAAGAATAAAAGAGGAGATATAATGAATTTTCGTTTCATAAACATTATAAAGTATCGTGCGTGCTATAGACATACTGCGTACTGTGATGTACGTACTATAAAAATACGGAAAATTAGCTCACTCAAATAATGTAAATTGTTAGACGTATTAATTCTTCAGCTGGTAAACTTAAAATCTCTTTCTAAAGTACATGTTTTCTCATCTTTACATTACAGGTTGCAGTCCCCGTCCCAGTAGACCGTCCCTACCCCGTGCACGTACCCAGGCCTTACCCAGTAACTGTCGAGAAGCCCGTAGCTGTGCCCGTTGACAGGCCCGTGCCCTACCCAGTGCCCCACGCTGTTCCCTACCCAGTTGTAAGACAGGTGAGGCAAAATTACTTACCATAATATTAACTTCAAGAAAATAAACTAACGTACAGAATGTTAAAAAACGATTATAATATTTCGTTATGTACAACCAAATACAATTCTCATGTGATTAATAGCATATTATAAAAATTTTAGCCCTACATTTTGAAAGTTTACAATATAACAGTACTTACTGACAAAATTCCTACCAGAGTGTGACATGCTTCATACTTCAGTCAATAAAATGTACCCTAATATATCACAAACCTCTTTCAGGTCGGAGTCCCAGTGCCAGCCCCCTACCCCGTCCCAGTGCCCAGGCCAGTCGCCGTGCCAGTCGCTCAACCAGTAGCCGTGCCAGTTGCCGTCTCTAGCGGCGGTCTCGGCGGTGGATTGGGAAGCGGTTTCGGCGGTGGTTTCGGAAGCGGTATCAGCAGCGGTTTCGGCAGCGGCTACGGCAGCGGATACGGAGGCGGTTACGGAGGCGGCTACAGCAGCTACAGCAGCGGCTACGGTCTCCACGGCGGTATCAGCAGCGGTCACGGTATCATCAGCAGCGGTCACGGCATCATCAGCAGTGGTCACGGCATCCACTAAACTGCTACACTAGTAATATTCGGTTGTTAGGGCGGCGTGCTTGGGCGTTATGAGGCAAGAGTAATTAATGACCATTATTATTGTATACTGTCTTGATATTCCAGTAGTTCACGTATCAACACTCAAGATACGTGAACGGTATCTTGTTGCAAATGTGTCAGCACTTTTCTATACTAAATCGTGTGTACACCCTAGCCACACTACGCTCGGAGCTTTTAAATTTAAGACTGATGAGTAGAACCGAATACCGACAAGGCATTAGAGGCTAAAGTCACGAGTTGTGATCTAGTTGTAAGCACATGGGGGTAGGGTCGTGCAATTTAGGTACAAAGCTTTGCTAAACCGCCTGTCTCAATGTAAGGAGATCGCGACCGTAAACGGTACAAAATATAGTTGCTTGTCGCCAAATTTGGAGGTTAATAGATGCGTAGTGTTATGCTCTTTATTATACCCACAAATTCTATATCACTATAGTATTTTTGTCTTGGGCACTTAATTGTTTAACAAATAGTTTTTGAATACAAACACCTTTTGTGGAACAATTATTTGTGGTCTTTAAACTTAACAAATTAAAGCTTTAACAAAATGTTACACTGAAACACTGATGTCGCTGAATATTATATATTTGTAAAACGCTCGATCTCTTTAAAAGAGCAAACTAAGTACCTGGTTTTTGTACTTTTGTATATAGTATTTCTAATGTTTAGATTTAAGCTTCAACAATGAGTTTATTTCGACCGCAGTCGGCTAAAAACTATTACGAACCTTTTTCATAATAAATGGTTGTATGAAAACTTACTTCTTTTATTTACTTCTGAATAACCCACCTTAAATAATATTATTATATCATTTATATTAATGAAAATGTACACAGTTATACAAAACATCACAAATGAAAACACATAAGCATAATAAAAATCTTTAAAAACATAGACGATCGTAGTACCACTGTAAACTTGTACTGTGATCATACAAAAAACAAAGTAAAAGAAAAATAGCGAAAAAAAATATATTTTCATTGTAGTAACATACAACCTTTCCTTAATAATTTTAATAAAATCATTAGAATTTTCAAAACATCATAAAAAATAACCTAGTACCTACCTACTTACAACTTAGGTACCTACTCTTAAATGTACATACAACCACCATAACCTCATAAGCTAGATATCTCCTAGATACTATTACCTCAGCAAATTATATCATATCCTCATTCCTTTGGGCGGTTATCTGACAGGTAATTACACAACCTAAGCCTAACCTAGGCGCCCTAGATAACCTAAATAGGGTTAATGATTTCTAATGATGACTTAATTGATGATCGCATCATAATACACTGTTAATAATTATTAATCAGTAACAATAATATTATTTTCATTTATTTCATTTCACTTTATTTTTCAATAGTTTTAATTGGTTCTATACTATACGTAGCACTTAACCCTAGAACCGTACCCTGGGGTACAAATGAAAAAAAAATTCAGAAAATCTTCTATATCTTTTTTTCTAAACAACGGTTTCTTTTGCGCGTTCGTGTATTTGTCGGGAATGAGGAGACACGTAGATACCGTATTCGATCAGTGGTCAAGGTATTGAGAACACGTCGTACGAACCTGTCGGGGTACTCCAGTACCCCTGGGTACTACGAACGAAAGTATTTTAAGGTTCATTTATTTTATTTTTTTGCCTTTTGGTCGTTTTATTTTATATTTTTTATTGATAAATTTAATGTACAATTATAAGTTTACTTTACATTCATGTTATATACATACTGTTATTGTTAAATAGTGTAGGAATTTGTATTTTCAACAAATTTATGATTTGCTGCATGATTTGAATACCTGAGTTATTCATTTTCTTTTTTTGATGGCAAATGATGGATGAATTTTGATTTTTTGTGGAAGGTGGAATAACAAGAAGAGCTGGTACTTGGTGAGGCATCAAAATATGAACCTGACGAAAAATTTTTAATTTTTTATTATAAAAAATTTCACCTAGAAGAACGATTTCAGTACATAACTTTGCCAATGTCTCTACAAATAAGTAATGGAGATATTTTAGGACAACAATTACCAATAACTGCAGGGATCACTGCTGTTTCAAAATCTGAGATGTAACTGTGAATATCCACGTTAAAATTCCGTCAGTCCCGCACACAGTGCAGGAAGTGAAAACTTTTAATACATTTTGATCACCAACGTAAAGCGTGTGTAAATTGTAGAAAAAATATAAAAATGCCATGATAAATTAAATTATTAGGACCTAAATGAATGTTAAGATGACCTTAATAAGTCAACATTTAATAAAAGTTAATAATCTTTTTGTAATCTTGTTTTTTTCATAGGGGTACACTTGTACCCCTGGGTACCGTTAATGAAATTTTAATATGGGTACGGTTCTAGGGTTAAAATGAATAGTTATTTTAATTGATACAATTTTTTACTAGGTAAGAAAAATATATTATTTTCATTTGTTTATAAATAATGAATTTAATAATAATATGATTAAAGTGAATAATTGTAACAATATTTTTTGCTGTTCTATTTAACAAACGAATTAGCAGAAGTTACTAATGCGTAGACAGCACGAAAATTAATATTTATTTATTAGAGCAAGGAATGAGGTGCTTTACCTTTTAATTGTTCAATTTTTTACCTTGTTAAAATATTTCGTAAAAATAATAGAATTATCAATAAGACTGACTTGTCCAATTTCGTAAAATATAAGACAATCATATTTAAAAATCTACAAATACTGTATCGCAAATGCATCCGAAACGTCTGGGAAGATTTTCATGCAATTTTATTTGTTTGTTTGGTACTGAATGGCCACAGCTGAAGGATGGTACAACACATTTATAAATCTTATTTAAATATAGCACACATACCTAGGTATACGATGTTGAAATATACCATATATTTTTATAATGTCCAAAATTATATAATCTAAATTCAATATGTATAATATGTTTAACTATAACAATGACCGCAGGGCTGCTTATATTATTGTAACGGCGTGTTGCACGTGACCGGCATCGAACCCGGAACCTATTTCCATGCATTACATAATTTAGATATTGGATCGAAATTATCTTTGATAGTTGGTTGACTTTGGGATATTATTATGGACTTATATCCACATGAATATCTGTGAAATAAAATAAATTCTGTGAAAGACCCAAAAGATAATATACAAAAATAAAAGTATGACCTGTGATTTTATGTATCCGTATTTATTATAGATTTTCTTCTTAGAGTAATATTAAATAATTTGGAAAATCCAAAAGTGCACGCCTCATAATTTTTTTTAATAAATATTTATTAATTATTATTTTTGTTTATTTAAT
>CAJQZN010042339.1:46232-80807 GCA_907164685.1 Colias eurytheme | reverse complement strand
AAAAGACTCGATTAGTAAAGTATTTCGGTCGCTATCGTGTTAACAAGAAAAAGGATCCGCACATACAGACACACGGACGTCCAAGCCAGAACTTTTTTAAACTGTTTTTTAACTAGTTTAAATAACAAAAATGACATCAAAAATATCATGAACGTTAAAAATAGTGTTTTTTCTTAATATGTGTGTGTATGTATTATCTTACAAGTGCAATGTATGATACATAAAGACATTTTAAGTTTGAAAAATCAGATGTTTTGCGCGAAGTGACAGTAGTACCCACCTCAACGCTTCGCTTATGAGGCGTGCAAAAATCCTACACAAGAAAGCATATATTATTGTACAATCTTGTTATGAAATATGAAGTAGATACTACAATAAAAGCAGAATTATAACAATAGAATAACCTGTGAGACTGCGTGTTACTTAGATGAGATAACCTTACAATCTAAAGAAATTACGAACTGGTTATTTTGTAATAGGAATACATACTCACTAATTAATTATTTAACTTATTATTTTTAAGCTATTGCATAGCTTCTATCGCGGGCCTTGAGCGCAGGGACCGAATCGAGAAATTCCGTAACGAAAAAACCTCACGCTCCCCACTCCGACGGATACGGAAGTGTGGCTTGAAGGCATGCTATGCAATAGCTTTACCGCGGCAGTCCCCGAGTGCCACACGTCTTTTTTTAATATATTTATTCTGTTGTTAACTTTTCTATTATGTAAACTGTAATGTATTTATTGTAGTTGAAGAGCCCGTGATGCAAAAAATTACATAATCAGGACTATTAACCCCTCAGCTGTCGCGGCGCGCCGCGTCAAAAAGGTGCTGTCTGTCGGAGAAATTCGAGCGGTCGGCGCTGATTTGCCGATTTTTTTCGATATTAAAATTTGTGATATAAACTTTAACCTGTGACACTCTTGTAAATTTTGATGCTAACTAGATAACCAAACTTTATATTAGTTACCTTACTTACTCCCTGGCATGTTTATTTTATTTATTAGAACCATTTTTTCCCACACATTTTGAAAAAATACGACATTGTTAAGAAAAATACTCATAATAAAATAATATCAAGGTATTTTAGATTTTTATTTTTGTATTTTCACACTAGAATAGACAATCTTTTGAGTGAATATAACAAAAACATAGGTTTATTTTATAAAAATTCGAGAAAGTTGAGTATGAATATCATCGTTTACGCATGAAAATAAGTGGACGCGATCTCCACATATGTTCATACAAATACAGACATTACAGTCTGCTCCAAAATTAGAACATTTCAAAAATTTTTGCTACTTTTTTTTATTTTTATTTTAATCAAAACTAGATAAAAACTAACAGTAATTTTTACTTTTTTAAAATATTTAGGTTTTTATTAATGTTTAAAAATCGTCTTATTCCTAAATGACTTCATTCTTATGGTGGACTTTGTTCTAACGTCTGTATGTATAACGTCTCCACATCAATTTTAATTTTAATTTATTTTTTCTTAAAATTAGCGATTAAGAAAATATTTTTTGTGGTAACAATAGCATTATGAAGAAATGCTTTTTTTTCTTTCATGCTCTTAATTATTATAATATAGTACCTATAAAATGAAATGTTGTCCAACTACAAATCGAAAGGCACTGTATCCATACAGAAAAATGTCTAAGCTGTACAAAAGTGAAATCTACATTTAATTATACCATAACTTAATTATAAACCGTTACATTTAACTTATAAATCAAAAATTTCGGAAATTCGAGTTTTAAATATTTTTTATAAAATACAGCTTATGTTAAGGATAAAAATCAATAAATTTAAAGATTCAAAATAAATAAACAATTATACATCTACATGTTTTATTTACTTAAATAAATTTTACTTAACTGACAGAAAAAAAAATTCTTATGAAGCTTTTTGTGTCTGTACTATTTATATACTCATGTGGTTGTAATGTGTGGTGTTGACGCCAACATTGGCCAATAAATAGGAATATTTGCAACTTAGCATAAATAACGTTAACTTCTGTTCATTTTTTCTTATAATACATCGGACACAACGACCGCCTCAAGACGACGATTTATTACCACGAGGTTCCACTTGAATGTGATCAGGAAAGTGATGAACGCTATCCAATCTAGTTTAATACATGCAGTATTTCCAAGCATATTGTAATTAAGATATAAACTAATCGGTAAAATTGTATTAAAATCGGTTCAGTAGTTTAGGGAGTATACAAACAGCATGAAACTTAAAAATATTTTGATTGGAATAAAGTAAGACGTGTTATGTGTAGAATTTCATGAAGAATCCTGGTATCAGGAATTAAAAGCTGTAAATTCCGAAACACTGATCGTGTTAGTATTATTATCTGTTCATTTGACAAAATATACAGAGTTATATTTCTTGATTTCAAATACTGTTACGTCCTATTGTTAAAGTAAGCCTTGGAGTGTCTTGTCTTCCATTGCCACAAGGATCGTTGTTTGGATCCATTTGAATTCTCTTTTATTGATACTCAAATGCTTACGAATCAGAAAAGGTTATTCTATCAAATACAAATTTTTATTTTCGAAAGAAAATTAAAATATCAAGACGGAAGTTTATTTTAGGGTTACCTAACAAACAAGTTATTACTTATTGATTATGTAGTTTTAGACAGCAATGTGATATCTTCAAATAGAAAAATTGCATTCTTCTTCTGGGTAATAGAAGCATTTTTGACACCAAAAATACAATAATTGTTATCGCTAGTCATTTACAAATTGAGAGGGTAGATTTATATTTGCAGACGTACTGCAAATGATGCATTTAATTCGTTTTATTAAATGTGTAATGTTCCAAGGCTATTTAAAGTCATGAATGCAAAAAAAATAATTTTCTTCAGGCAGCGATCTTCATCTATAACATTCTACCTACGAATGTACTACATCTAGTACATAAGAATAAAAAACCGGCCAAGTGAGAGTCGGACTCACACACCGAGGGCTCCGAACAAACCAATTTTTTATTATGTTGTAACTCCAAAATTTTATGTTTTTCGAAATTATTCCTCAATCTGCGCTAATAAGACCTTATTTTACCCCAATTTCGAAACTCTACGTACACGGAAAGTACCCTGTAGGTGTCGATTCGAAATTGGCAGCATAACCCATTGAGCCCTGAACGGCCCGATCGGTCCACGATACAATAGATTTTCTATTGTGTCTGTGATTCCGGGGCCTGAGTTAATAAACGGCTTTATCTTTTGATTGCGTTGGTTTATAAGTTTGATTTTTTCACAGCTTCAATCGACTCAAGTATTCAATATAAATTTCAGTTTTATGTCACATCACGCGTTCCTGTGAAAATGGGTCTTGATGGGCAGATGGGATGGACAGACGTGATCCTATTAGGGTTTTGGACCCTTAAAAACCAAACCCTTTGGGATGCAGCCGTTAATGCTGCAATTTTTAGCAAATTTTGACATTAGCAAGGGAATCATAACCGACAGGGTACTTCCCAAGTACATACAATCTTTAAATTTGGCAAAAAGCAATGTTTTATAAAACAGATATAAGAATAATCGCAAATAACATGATTTTTTAATTACACTTTATAAAAAAAAAAAAATAATTTCAACTTACAACTAATGAACGGCTACATGTATTAACTTGATATTCACATTAAAAACTCAGATTTATAATACATTTAAGCTATAATTAAATCAACGCAATCATAAGAAATAATATTCATATGCGGCATATTCTGAAAACCGCAACTACTAGCAAGGGAATCAAAACCTACGGGTCAAAAGTTAAGTGGACTTGGTTAAAAGCAAGGTATTACAGCATAGATAAAGAAAAATTCACTAAAAACATAAATTTTAAAGTTAAAACATCATAAAAAGTAGGTTTGTTCGGATTCCTTGAAGCGCGAATCGTATTGAGGTTCAAAACTCTAAAAAAACATTCTTCCAGTTTTAAAGAAATAACCCCAATCTGGGTTTCAAAAATAGAGATAAATGACAACTCCCGTGTTGTCGTTCATTTTGAAATTGTGAGACGACAGAAAAACAAAATAAAAACAGTTAATCAAACATAATATATGCCAACGCAATCAAAAGATACAACTGTTTATGCTGCAAATTTTCGTAATTTTCGACATTTGCAAGGTTTATAAAAACTTACTTTCCGTGAACAGAGTCTTGAAATTTATTAAATAGTAGTCTTATAGCACAGTTATAGAATTCTAAAATATGAATTAAATACCTACAGCCTTCCTACAGCATAATTAAAAAAATAAGTTCGTACGAAGCCCTCGGTGCGCGAGTCCGACTCGCACTTGGCCGTTTTTTTATTTTTTCAGAAACATATGGTTCCCCAACAAAAAATAATATGTTGCATTTGTATTAAGGTAAGAATATGTTGTACAATTAATGTGTTAAATTTCTTTTCCAGTTTGTCCTACACAAATTACATAGTACCTAACATAGTCACTTTGTCCTATATATAGGTCATAGTGAAAACCATTGTTCCCGATGTAGGTTTTTTTTACTATTTTTCCAGCATATAATATACACTTTTAACCATAATATACTAAAATTAAAGGAATTCCATAGAGGTTACGGACTATAATTTGTATAGTTGATTATATCGTATTAAACCTGAGGACAATAAATACCACAAAAACGATACCCATCAATATAAACAAAACATATGTACATTTTATATTGTATGAAATTGAAAAATTTAATTGAAGACGAACAATTAAATTTTTCAATTTCATACAATATGCGAACATCGTGTACGCGAATTTTACGGGGAAATTATTGTCGGTTCTGAATTGAAAACGAAATATCTTTAAAATGGAACACAGTATCAAATTTTGAATTATATTATAAAAATCTTCATAAAATTTCTTGTAAAATGATGTAAAAAACAAATAAAATATTAAAAATAAAATACGATTAACCAGGGGTCAAAAACTAAGCAACGTACAGTGAAATGGTAGATACATATTTGGAGCCATTATTTGTGGTATAATTATTGGTAATTTTCATTATTTCGGCACATAAACATTAGGATATATAGTGAATAATAATAAAAAGAACAATAAATACTTACCGTTTATCAACTTTCCGCAAAATTTTACATTTTTTAAAACTTTAAACTTTAAAAGTTACTCGACTAAAGTATGACATAATTACTGTTATATTTCAAATATTTATCGATCAAATTATTAAGTGATGGACTTTAAATATTCAGTAATTCATAAGCTATCAACTAAATAGTCGTTTATGCAGATTTGAACTATATTTGCGTTACAATGAGCTAATTTCCAACCGGCGATGATTTGGCACAGATCTGTGCCACGACAGACAACGGGTACAAAATTTTTGGCTCAGATCTGTGTTCCGACAGACGAGGGTTTAATAATTTTGTAGATTAGATGATAGAAAGATACCAAGACTATTTTATCGTTTTACCTTTAAGGTTCAAGATAGCGCTACATTTTAAAGTATAAATAAAAGCACAGATGTAGTTAGAAATGTTAATGCCTGTTGCCCCTGTTGGATATTGACAGCTAAGATACTCTAACTGGCCTCTGATAAAATAAAAACAAGCGTTAAACTTTTAGCGCTTTCTTGATTTAGATATTATTGAACTAATAAATAGGAAAATATAAATAACTAGTACCTAAAATATTTTTGGACTTCAGAATCTGAAGTTGTTACGTTGCTTGTATAAAGTAATGGGTAATTAATGAGGTAAACTATAACTTATACTAATTACCTAGATTACTGCAAGTACCCAAAGAAAAGCGACCCTAATTATCGATATTAGAGTAAAGGTGCTTGTTTGTTATACAAAAACCATTAGATAACTTGCTTTCAGTTGAAAATTTGTAACACGCATTTGTATATTTTTTTACAGTGAAAATGTAGAACCTATATAAAAACGCTATCTATGTAAAGTTCTCATAACTATTTCAGTAAGTATAACGATAACGATTACATATACTAGTAACGTAAAGCTAGAACATTCTTTCCTTCACATATGGTTCACATATGTGTTGGATTAAGTTGTTCTCTCAGCCTTTACTAGATGGCGTTGAAATTAAATTTACAGTAAAGTTTGTACCAGTCAACGGTTTGAGCGATATTTTCGAATCTATGTAAGAACTAAATCTATGCGTATTTTGATGAAAATCAAATAAAACGATTTTAAAACGATAAAAACGCTCACAACAATATTCTATTAAATATTCAATATTTTCAAACTACCATCACTTAAAACAGTTTTCATTAAATTTTATTGCATTAACACTTGGAAACGTGAAATCGATTAACGTGAATTAGCGGCGCATGTTTATGGTAATTATCATAATTTGACTTCTTGTTAAAATTATCTGACTGTCTATCCACACGAAACAACACAAAATTATTAAAATCACGAATGCTATTGATGTTTGTGTAAAACAACAACATAGTGAGGCATTGATATTTAATATGATATACGTTTATTTATCTGTATATTTATGATCTCGTGACACGGCACCATTTCTAGACAAATTACAGGTGACGCTTAGGTCTAGTGGTAATCTAGGTTAGTTGCGGCTATTTTACCAGCTATTGCTTGATAGTATATAGGCAAAGATACGGTGATAAAAGCTTTTTTATGTTATGTTATCAATATTAATAGAAATTGAATGTACAGTACGAAGAATTTTTAATTTGATGAATATTGTTTACAAGCAATTTAATAAATAGCAATGTAAAGTATAGCAAAATGTAGTCTGTCCACATAATGTTTGCTTCCGAAGCTCAATTTCCAGGCAAATGATGCCGTATGCGTGGAGTATGTAACAAATGCTAATGGATATTTTTCACACGATATGGTATTTTCAAAGAAGCTTTAGTGTTAATCTGAAGAATTAGAAAGAAAATATGAAACACGCAAAAACAACAAAGGAAAGACTTATCGTGTATGTGTGAGTGAATGTCTTGATGCGTGAATATTTTTTTTAGCTACGAGAAAACATTGAACTTTTAAATTCAGGGAAAAATGTCAGCGATAAATTTATTGTTTTAAATACGTATCGGGAAAAATAGATATGTTTTCTGTTTCTTTGTTGTGCCTTGAAATTAAAATAAATGCTCGTTATATAACAAGAAATACCCCTATGTTGCTAATTACATCCAGCCAGATTCTATGTCTCTTTAAAAAATAAATAGAGAATAAATTAAACCTTTCATGAGGAAAAATAGAACAAAATTTGTACAGAAAATAAATATTCAGCTCTCGGCCTACAGCCCCATCGATCAGTGTTAACATGCATCATTAATGGACATCGATCGAACCCATACAAGTAAACTACACTTCATACAAATATTATTTGGACTAGATACGTTGACATGTTTTTTATTAGGGATTGTCGTGAATTATAGAAAAGATTCTTCGTGTACTTTGTGATAGAGTTTCTCACTAATTGCGTATAAATGTATAATGCTACCCTTATTTTTCAATTCGTCTATGTTGCTCTTCTTCCTTCTCTTCCTCTCCCTTCCTTTATCTTGTATGCTTCTGCCGCATGCATCATAGCCGAAGATTATAACAATGCATGTCATTTTAATTTATTTCTCTCCATTCTCTCTAGTTGTCTGAATTAAAACCCTTTAGGAGCCTTTAGGTATGGCGATAAGACCTAGAACAAACGTTTAATTTTTAATAATGATAAGTTTCACAATTCTCTGTAACGTTTAAGAGCGATAAAGCTCCAAGTAAATACCTAAATCTACCGCGTCTACCCTTCTTGTTATAATATTACACGACTTTTGAACTATATTTAGGAAGTATTTTTTACAAATTTAAAATTCTTTTCATTACATTCGATTGAACATCTCCATTATAACTAGCATATTTCAGTCTACTAATTTCAGTGGTAAAAAAGCAAAACGAACTATTTCTAAATCATTTGCGAGATATAAGACGCATAAAGACGTACAAACAGACATACAGAATTCAATATCTATTAACGAGAATATTAAAGTTTATACTGTAAAATATTTTATTGCCGATATGTACCTAAAATACATCTTGCTAACTCGCCGGTATATCAAACTCCAAATGCAATTATAAACCACTAGGTTGTAACCACTTACAAACTTGCGTTAACTTTTTAAATATGCATATATCTATATAGAAATATATCTATATTTGCCGACCGGTCGTTTATTTAATTTCTTCACAACCATAAAGTGGCATACCGACACACTTAATTTGTAACGCTCGTTATTGATACTAAGGAGTTTTATCCATTACTAGATATCTTAAAAATTTCTTAATCAAAGAAATACATCTATATATAATACAGGTACATACTTTGATTTTATATCTTCAAATGTACTTTATACTATATTGCTGTAGAAACCACAAAGCTCAACTAAATTAATCAATGTCAACGATTTTTTAAATGGATAAAATAGAGATCACCCAACAAATTATTATACTATAGGATTGTTAACTATTTTTAAGAATTTCAAATTACGTATCTCCCATAATTGAGATTACAATTATCTTTATGTTCGTTTTCAGTTTCATTTTCAATGATAATCAAAGCGGTAATGAATACCCGATTTAAAAAACAAAAACTAAAATCACGTGACATCACGTTCAATTCGATAACATCAGTAATTAATTTGAACCATGTTAAAACGCCAATCTGTATTGATTTACTACAATAACACATTATAATAAAATACTGTTCTAAAATGTAGATTCAACAACAAACAGTTATAGGACGCATTTAGGCTAATATTCGTCCTACATTATTTAAAATTGAAACTAAGATTATCATCATCTGAAAGTCTTTACTGGAGTCGCAACTTTATGTAGAGGAAAGTGACTCATGGAAATCATAGAATTGTCGCTTGTGACATTGCTATTTACATACTTTTTATTGCAAAATGCTATTCGTATCTCCATCCGCTTTTTTATAAAAGGGTTAAATAAGTCAAGAGGTATAAAAACCTTTATATTGTTATGTCCGGATATTTTCCATATCATTTCTACCATGTTTGTCTTTAAGTACCGACGTCAAACGTACAGATTTACATTTGTAGTAAGTATCTAATAGTACAGGATCCCAGGGCCGCCAGACTTCACCTATTTTCTGACGGATGAAATGTGAACGATTGGATAGTGTTAGTATTTGCTACCATCGCACGGCTACCCGGTAGCTTGGTCAATGGGCCAATTTCCACATATCATGTGATGAAGGTTCATAAAAACAGTACTTTACGTATTTTATCATGGTTGATTTTTACATATGTTTTAGAATATACAGTTAAAAATAAGATGTCAGTAGCTCCCAGCCACTTCCTGTGGGCCATTTTGCTTAACAGACTCCTTAAAGATCTCAAAATAATTAAAAAGTCATCGAGATCGATCAACATGAGTCCCCGTAAAAGATATAAGTAATCACCTTATTGAGGTAAAATTAATTTTCACAATAATTCTGATAAAGAGTCTAAAATTATTGAAAAATACTGTCTAGGGTACATTTTTGTTTGGCGATTTCAGTTTTACATAAAAGGAAATTCATAAAAACTAGTCAACAATAAATACGTTAAAAGTCATGTTAGCAACAAGTTAATAGCCCAGTGTATTTAACTTAACGAATGTGCATCAACAAAAAGTCGTCTAGTTGAAAGTGGAGCATATTTTTGCGTAATTCATAGACTCCTAAGCGAGGTATGAATCTTGATTTCAAACTAAATTCTAGACTCTAACCTAACGCGAGCACTCGTAAAATTTAGTTTGTAATCGACATTTCTACTTGCAATCGCGTTTGAATTTTAAACAATTTTAAGAATGTAATGTTGAAAAGTTTCTGGGTGAAAGACACCTTTTTTTCTGCATGGAAATGAAAAAATTTAAACCTCTACGAAACCTGATCATAATATTATGATGTGCTTCATTTATATAAATATGCTTACAAAATATATTATTATCACTATGCACAGTCATTCCTTTCCTTTTCCTATCCACTATAGGCACTATTACAAATTCCTATTACACTATCATGCCCTAATAAATAATAAATAATAATAATAAATAATGATAGTGTAATATTTAAAAGCAGTTATTGACTTGATAATTAACTACAAAAAAATTCCTACATTATCAAGTTGGTAATAATGATATTAAATCGAATCCCATATAGAAATATAATTAAGTAACATGGTTAAAATACCATATCGTCGCCATTAAACAGTTTTTGTTCCCATTACTAAAATTATATGAATATGAGAATTTTTATCATACATATTTGCTAATCGCCACATAATGTACGCAATGTTATGTACTTAATTCTAAATTGTAATAAATACAGACCTCAGGTTGCCTACCATATTTGCTGACAGGTTGCAATCTAAGCAATTAAAAACTTGACTATCAATTTAAAAAATTCTCATTAAAAACAACTTTAAATGTTATTGTATATTTAAAGCTTTAAGATACATTTGAATAAAAAGTTAGAAGTGCCGTAATGATCCTTATTATAAGACTTAATATGAGCAATAATAAGTACAGAAGCTTCACCGAAAATATTCAGTGTATCACCGCTGTATTTTATACAAACATATTACATATTTAGCATATAAAAAATAATATATTTATGAGTCAATAATAATAATATCAGGCTTTTCTTAGGGTAGGGACAAGAGCCATAATCCACTACGATGACCAAGTTAGAAGAAAATTACACATACTACCCCTTTTTTCTTTTGTCATGCCAGTTTCCTCACTATAGTAGGGGAGCCCAAGAGGGGGATTTTGGGATTTACTCGAGCGCGTCAGATTACTATAAGGGACGGTACCTTAGCTATTCATTAGTACCTCTAGTCAATATGAGCAGTTATGGTTGGTGGGTGCGCTCAGGGGCCCCGCTGGAAAATTTGAATAATCCATAATTCCCTAAGGTTGAGCTCGAATCGTCAGATTAGCGAAATGGGGACTTTTTATATTGTAATTAACCCCCCCATATATTAATCTGACGCGCTCGAATAATATTACTTTAATTTTTTACCCTTTCTTCATAGCGATTAAATCGCCACTTAAATCGTCAGATTAACGTATACTTTTTTTCAGTGACGTCCTGGAGCATGCAAAATATCAATATCTAACGCGCTTGAGTATTTCCAAGCCAATTTTTTTCTTTTTTAAATTAAAAAAAATCAAAAAACCCTTCCCCACCGCTAAAAGTGAAAACATTATAGGACCTTTTTTTCTCGCTATGGTCTAATCTACCAATTCTAATAGGTTCCCGTGACGCTCGAGTAAATCCACATTTAGCATCCTGGGCTCCCCTACTACTATGTGTTGTATGGTTTTTTGACG
Organism: Colias eurytheme; assembly: GCA_907164685.1. Classification (NCBI taxonomy): domain Eukaryota; kingdom Metazoa; phylum Arthropoda; class Insecta; order Lepidoptera; family Pieridae; genus Colias; species Colias eurytheme. The sequence continues at coordinate 69,434 of CAJQZN010042339.1, read as the reverse complement.
TGACAACGTCTTATAATTCGATAGAGCCGGCTTCACGCTCGAAAAAACATGACTCATGCGGCGTTACCTCGCTCTGAGGCGTTCCATGTAAGGCTTGAAGTGCAAGCGAGAGCGCGGAAGAAGAAGCACAATCGGACGTTGCCACGTTCAACTATCGCCAGTAAACCGACTTTACAGACAACCAATTTTTTTGAAATTATTTTAATTTAACGTTAAGGCTGTTACCACCGACCACTGTCTTAATGTTTAGATACTAGTTACCTAAAGGAGGGTATCGCGCTTACAAATTCTTTATCTATTGTCGTTTGCTCTTTATAATTGATTAGTCATTGAAAGATAATTAGACCCAGCTCCCATACGTCTAGCGTAATCAAATATGTATATCTAAAATTCCGAAGAACCGTAATGGCTCTAATATCCATGGAATTCTGTTATAAAATTATGGTCTGGCATAGAATTTTTGTTTTGCAACCGCAAGCGGTAGCTAATCACTCTTACATACTCTGTTCGAACAAAAAAATCATAAGATTATGGTAAAAATGGTTATGTATTAATTAACTAGGTGTTATGATAATTTTGAATAGTTAAGTTTTTACCGCTTTATGAGTTGCTTATTAAAATTGTTCACATTTCTAAAATCTTCGTCCGTTTAGCAAATATGTTTACAATTTACCTGTACCTATATGTACCATTAAAGTTGATATGCGTTGCACTGTTTACATTTTATAAAGAACAAACCTTCACAATTCTTATGAAGAACAAACATACCTTCATCATCACTACATAGTATAAAACAAAGTCGTTTTCTCTGTCCCTATGTCCCTTTATATATGCTTAAATATTTAAAACTACGCAACGGATTTTGGCGGATTTTTTTTAATAGATAGAGTGATTCAAGAGGAAGGTTTTAGTATATAATTTATTAGGTTTTAGACAAAGAGGGCGAAGCAGCGGGCGGTAAGCTATAAAGAATAAAACATAGAATGTGTATGGTGTGGTATGGTATAGTGTCAGCTGATGAATCACAAGGGAAAGTACCTACTACTATGGAGCAAAGACAAATGGCATTACTTTGCTTACAACTTGCCTATTTCTTCAGTGGCTTATAATTCAAATAAACGCCTTTATTCATTGAAAACTATATCATCATAGAATTCTTAGAATCCGTTCATTTCCTTTAACATGGAAAATGAATTTGGCTAAAAATGTGAAAACAGTATCAGAAATGAAAATGCATTAGTAAAACAAAAGTATAAAACAAATATCTTATTTTAGCAACAATCTTATAAATAAAACAGTAACTATGTAGCATTACAAAATGAACTATAACGCAAGTAAAGCGCAGAGAGATTATGAAATTGTCTGAACTCAGTAAAGACAACGCCTATCTGGAATACCTACTATATAGTGAAAGTCCTAATAATTATAATTGACAAAACTAGATCTCAAAATAGACATGCAATATAAAATGTTTCGATTCATTTGTTTTCTTAATCGTTCCTAAGAAATTAACAAGATAATTTTATATTATTTCGTAACATTTAAATTAATAAGGGCCGATTTTTCAATCGCGAGATAAACAGTCTAATAACTACCCCTCGAATAGATTTATTCAATTATTTATCTAACTCATTACGGCTCGCCTATTTTTCAATCGTGATTTATTTGATGAATAACTATCTGACCAAATATTTCCATATTGGCAGCACTGCTCTCGGAGTGGCGAAACAAACATATTAAATTAGTCGGGTTAGAGCGGGATAGAGTCAAATCTTGCAATTTGTCAACAACCGTCATTATGACTCACGTCAGGAGTGCACTTGTATTCTATGATTGTTGATTGTTGTTTTGATTCGAGTAAAGAGTTTGGTTAAATTTGTGTTTCAATTTATATATTTTACGATGGAAACGACATACTTAAAGGCAGCGTTCGGCAAATTTTCAATGGCATGGTCATCAGTACTATCAAAAACATCAATTTCAATATGATTTTAATTGATAATAATTATATAGAAAGAGGTTTAATTGTTAATAATTCTACGCTCTATGTTATGACATACGAAAATATCTCAAATTTGACGCGTCAGTTGTCAACGCAAACGCCTTACAGTCGAATAGCGCGCTATCTGGCCGTTGGAGCGGCAAATAAATTTATTCCTCAAATAACGTAGTTATTCGATAGATAAGTCCTATTCGTCTATTGAAAAATTGAATATTTTGTTAACTGAAGAATAAAGTCTATCTAGCTGTTTATCTGGGCATTGAAAAATCGGCCCTTAGGCAATTAGTAATAAATATGTATGTTGCAGGATTTTATTTTATACTTGTTCTACGATTAAGCTTGATAATAATAATTAGTCTGCGGGTACTCAGGGAAATGTAATAAGTAATGTGTTCTAGCCGTTTGTCGTAGGTTTATCAGGGAAGATCCGGTATAAAAAATACCTACGTTACATATAATAATATATTCATTTATCTAATTCCAATATAGATGGGTTACAAAGCTAAAGCTTTTGAGAATAAACGAGCAAAATATATATCTCGCCTCTGTATTTTTTTAAGATTAATTCTTGTGTACTGGGTCATTTCTATAATTTCCATTCTGTTACTTAAAAAATTGTAATACATAATTACTGAAACAAATTATATTTCCTCACTTGAAGCTTTCGCAATTAAATTAAGAGTGAAATAAGAAAACTGCAATTATAGAATGTATTATTCATTAGAAATTCAGTTTCATGTCCCAGCTACTTTTTATTGATTCATATTTTGCAATCCACTTATGTAATGTTGTGAATGAAATTCGCAATCGTACTGACGCTTTATTTAGAAAATGTTTTATTTATTATCATTGCGATCACATAAATAAATTCACTTGAAATACCATAGTCGTGTGAAACTTGATAGGTAGTTTTTATGAGATATAGTATTATAGATAAGAAGCCATATCTGTCTATTTAGATTTTTGCTGCAGTGAGAAGTGCAATGTGTATAGTAATGCAAATCTCAATTGAAAATCGGCAAAAATCGGTCTTTGTAGAAATTCATAGCATAAAGCTTTTCCTGAAGCATAATGCATAATATTTTTTAATTTACTGAAAATTGATTGAAAATTGATGAAAATTCATGAAAAATTTAGTTTATCGAGTTGATATTAGATTGTTGATTTCAAAAATTACTATTTATTTTGTATCGATTACCATCTTCTGTGTCCATCTCTACCACTGCGTAGATTATATCAAAGAAATTATAAGACATTTTGTACTTTTTGTTAGTATTTTCCTGTGCTCTCCAGGGATGATAAAGGGTAAAGAAACTGTATAATTATGTCCGGCTTAACTAGACACCAGTGAAGACTGTTAGGAATTCTGATGAGGAACATTCTTGGCTTCACGCCCAACTGTTATCAGCTATCACTATTGTATATAAACATATAACATTCATATAAACACTGCAGTTCCAATTATTTAAACTGAGCCATGTAATATCGTCACACGTGATCTATAACACGTGAGTGTATGATTTTATTTGAATAGTCATAGAGTAGGGGAGACCGGGTACAAAAGTAACAGTGGGTCGAAAGTAACAAATGCTCTCAAGATTTATCCAATGGGCGAACACCGCTTAGCCTCTGTCAGGCGATGGCCGAGAGTGCCCCCCTTAATTGTATTCATTCGCCGCGTGCGTCACGCGCTGTTAGGCTGTTTGACAAGACGCAACTTGTTTTTACGAATCAAAAGTAAGATTTTTGAAATTTTTTTATTAGACGTTTACGTAGTCTTAAAAGGATGATAGAAATCTGAATATTTGCATATCCATTCTTGATTAGAGTAATTGTACATTGCTCATAATCATTTTTATGTAGCACGTTCCGTTTTGAAGTTTTGTTGCACGTCTTGGCAAAAATATAGACGGGTACAAAAGTAACATAGCCCTATGGGTACAAAAGTAACATGTTATTTTTGTCCCATTATGATTATGTATATTTTTATGTAAATCTTTACTTCAACAGAATGCCACGACAACGCATTAGAACTACTGATCGAGGAATTACCGACACGGCTGAAGTGCATTTAGAAAGATATTGCATTTTGCAACAATTATAGGCCTTGCAAAAAATATAATATTCGCCATGTAAAATTATATAGATTTATAAAAAAAATAAAAGCCGGTAATATTAGTGCAGCTACCTTGCGTCGATCGAGATTTACAAATAACAAGTAAAGTAATTTACGCGACTATTTAATCGAGTGCTCTGCAGTTTATTTTCGGTTATCTCCATCAACGAGCATAATGTGAATAATTTTTTTGATAACCTTGCTGAGGTATTGGGAAAGGTACCAATTTGAGCCAAAAGATATTTGGAATATGGACGAGACAGGGGTGACCACTATCCATATACCTAACAAAATTGTAGATTAAAAAAGGATTAAACAAGTAGGTGCCATAACCTTAGCAGAGCCTGAAAAATTTGTAACTGTTGCTGTAGCCATTAATGCTCTAGGAGAACACATCCCGCTTTGTTTGTATTCCCGAGGGTCCTGTTGGTTGTGCTGGAGCTCGGAATGCTGAATGAATGTGGATGGATGCAGGATGTAGAATTTTTAAGCTATTGCATAGCTTCTATCGCGGGCCTTGAGCGCGGGGACCGAATCAAGAAATTCCGTAACGAAAAAACCTCACGCTCCCCACTCCGACAGACACGGAGGTGTGGCTTGAAGGCATAGCATGCAATAGCTTTACCGCGGCAGTCCCCGAGTGCCACACGTCTTTTTTTTAATTATAAAAGAATGATTCCCTTAATTAATCTCATTAATTAAACTAAGAATATTTTTTATCGATTTGTTTTATATTGTATTTGTAAGAATTATATTTAAAATACAGAAGTTGATATGTGTTATTAATACAAAGTCTTTAAACAAATAATTTGTTGATTTACCATCATAATATTGTATTAATTACCAACCCCTTTATCTCGTTACTTTCGACCCACGACGTGTTACTTTCGACCTGTTTACGGGGTCGAAAGAAACAACTGACGATTTTTTTTTAAATTTCGTTTATTAATATAAAACACTGCATAATGTAATAAATTGAGTCGCTAGTGTAAAGAATATAAACTAAATTTATATATGGTTATATTAATATAATGATGATAACAGTAACACCCAGTGAGTAATCAAGGCAAAAGTACAAAGTGTTACTTTTGTACCCGGTCTCCCCTATATTTATTTGAGTTAAAAGAAACTCTCCTTTAAACAATAGATGAGAGGATAGAATAGATTCGTAGATTGAATTCCTGATGGAAATGTAAGGAAAAAGCTATTTTCGACAAAGTGCTGGATATTGATTATCTTCATATCCATAAAGAATATCATAAAGTGAAATAAATTCGCACACAACAGTGAATGTTCCATACTCGACACTATTTTACCTATTCTCTTCTTTCTATTCTAAATTTCACTTAACAATAGTGATCTATAGTGACCTATAGGCTATAGCCATCAGGGTAATAGGTTATTATCAGTTCGATATTATTTTCTACCAGCTTAACAGGAAGAAATAGAATATCTGTATTGTTAAAAACTCGTTTCGCACGTCTAGTCTCACATGTCTACTCTTTAGGTCAGTGAGCCAGTAGTAGGTTTTATTCGACTGCGATAGAAAAAAAAACATGATATTGTTTGCGTATTTATTTTTTTACCACTTTACGCACTTACTTACATAATGAATCGTAAGAAAAAAAAACTTGATGGTTGGTTACAATAGACTGGTGTCAAATCAAAGATGACCGCACTTAGTAGCGAAGTATCGAATGCCGTAATACAATAAGGGATTTTAAAAGTTCATAATAATTAATTAATGTCTACAATTTTACCGCTTTCACATATTTGAATAATTGATCATTGAGCATGAACTAATTTAATATCTAATCACCCTAATAATTTTAAAAGCTCTCAACAGTAAAAGTACTAAACATGATTTGTATTTCAAGTAGATAGATCCACTAGTATATAATATTACGTAAACAAGATGTCGATTCCATCAATGAATCCTACATACTATCGAGTTGTTACATCACTACGCATCGTTTCAATGAGCAGAGTCAAGTTTGCTGAGGTCATTATCAAACGGAATTAACTGTTTTGTTACATTTTTAAGTATTTATTTCGGATAATTTATTATAACACACAATATTGCATACGAATTTAAGAAATACTGTTAATTGCACATATGAAAGAAGGAAGAGTATCCAAATGACAAGCATATCTCATATTACATTAATGGTTGTTAAAAATTGTTCGAACTGAACTTTCAATAAAGTTCTACACGAGTGAAGTCGGAGCAAGCAGCTAGTCATTACATAGTATAAATAAGATAGTAACAAAATGAACTACAGAAGCGAACTGATAATATAGAAACAAAACAAAACATAGCAACTTATGCATTCGACGAAAACTTCCTTTATTAATTTAAATTGATATATTAGAGGTAATATTTTGAATTACACTTCTTGTACACACTTATACTATTTAATATAAACAGTATAAATTATTAATATCAAATACCTACGATATTTATTTCATCGCGAATTGTATTACCAGTATATTATTATTAGTCTGTGGTATTACTATGCGATTCAACTAAGAATAGGAAAATCGATGACTTTCTTGTTAAATTTAACGGCCAATTTTATTTTGCCTGCCCATCAGTCCTATCCTATCTAATTCTAATATCAGTTTTAAATACCAACTTTATTTCTTAACTGAACTTATTAATTCGTATTAACACCTATGACGAAAAATCGCATAGTTACAACTGATCCTTATTAAATATTTAAAATTTATAAGTAACTGATGCCTCATGAATTCAAAATTAAACCAGCCTACAAAATATTCAACTTGCAAAAAAAGCTCAAACAAATAGCATATCAAACAAAGTATATAAAAAGTCCAATTACTCCATACAGCCTCATTTACACACCCTTACACGAAGACCACTAGAATATTGATCGATTTAAATCTCTGCCCTATATGGTCAGGCAACCGCCCTTGCGGACATAACACACACCTAAAATTAAATCGACCTAGGATACCTAGAAATATAGCTAAATACCTAAATGGTATATAAGGTGCGCGCGCGCAATATTGACCATACCACATTCTTACTTCGGTAGCAACGGTCAGAAACATGCGTGCCTTCGTAAGTTACTTTTTATATAGAATGTATCAATTTCATAATTTTCTCTATATTTTACAGTGTTTAAGACGAAAATAATTTAAAGCTCCATTTTATAAGTATTTTTTATATAGCTACGTGAATTTTCAAGTTTTGAAACGATATTTTTGTTTCTATTTATGAAACTACCCTCCAAATAATAACTTCTAATATCTGCAAATTTCTACACTAAATTTTAGACCTTTCTCAATAAGCTAATTAATTGAAAAGTAAGAAATTGTAGATAACATTGCTTATTCATTCCTATTTAAATATTTTTTATATCCATCTTATAACCGGAATCCAGAAAACCAGAGAATTTTTCTCTACAAAAAACTTACACTATTCTCAATATGCAATTAAATTATAGACTATAAAATACCTCATCTTTTCTCAAGTTACCCCAATTATACTTACAGATCCTGTTCGCCCTCCTCGCTGTGGCTGCGGCCAAGCCCAAACCCGGCTACCTTGGAGGCTTGGGCCTGGGAGGATATGGATACTCCGGATACTCGAGCTACGCTGCAGCCCCAGCTGTAAGTAGACCTCTGGAGCTTCAGTAGCAGATAAGGGTTGATGCTGTAAGGTGTACAATCAAATATAAATATTGTGTGTAAAAATGGATATTAACAAAATGATACCTAATTGTTTTCAGTTCCTAACAGACTTCCTCTTTTCTAGTATTAATATTAAGAAGCCAATAGAATAGAATAGTAGATTGTAAGGAACATTTTCATCTTTAATATTTATCTTTTTGAAAAGTAATTTACAATTAGTAAATAAGTTATACTTACCCGATAATTTAAATAGCACATTTTGCCAAGTACAGATGTACTTACTTTCTGTTTCTTCTGTTTCTGCTTTACGATTAACAAAATCTAAATAAATAGACGTTATCTGACAATATTACCTATCTATAACCTATTCTTTATTCTTCTTTACAGCTGAGCATCTCCCACCAGCCAGCCATCACGATTTCCCAGCCAGCCATCTCAGTGGCCCACGCTCCCGTGATCCAGGCTGCGCCCGTGGCCGTTGCCCACGCGCCCGCTGCTACTAGCTACTCCTCCTTCCAAAGGGTATGTTACTATTTACTACTACCACAGATTATGTAATACTTATAGCTGTTGCTAATACCTGCTACTGTGAAGTTTAACTTTGTTAGGAGGATTTTGTGCTACCATTAATAATATGATAACTATACCTGTTACTATGGACTGCGTTAGGAAGATTTTGGGTTTTATAGTGGGACTTTTAGGATGTCTTGTAGCGTGTGTGTGTGTGTGAGCGAGAGTTTTAGTTGCAACTTTCAGTGACAGCCGCATACATAAACATATAGGTATAAAAGTTTAGGAGCAAATAATAGGTACTCTTACTGCAGATGTTTAGTAGTAAACACAGTAAATGGTTAACGATGAAAAAAAAGTTAAATTCGTAACTAAATGTGTAACATAATTCAGTTAGTATGAATTACTGGATGGAATACATTATAGAGCAGACAGCATACATATGAATAAAATATTATAATATCCATATACGATGCCAAAACCACGCCTTAGCCCTTAGACGCATAATCGTATTGATTATTTTTAGTCGTCTGTGAAATATACATTGATCAAAGGATTATAGTATGTCTTAATGAATAACGGGCCTATATAATCTTTTGTAGGTAACAGACAATGCTTAGTGAGATTAATCGCTTTAATAATAAATGCTCAATATGCGACTATACTTACTTTATAATATAAATTAGTTTTGTTATCAAAAAGCTTTATCTTCTAGATTATAAATGCATTTTTAACATAAATTTTCAGTTTGAGTTTGAATTTGATTATTAGTCATCTTACTGTTTTTTTTTTACAATCAGCTAACTCCCTACGTTGCCCACAGGTGATCCACCCAGTCTCACAACCCGTAGTCCACGCTGCACCCATCGCAGTGGCCCAACCTGTGGTCCACGCTGCGCCAATCGCTGTAGCCCAACCTGTGCTCCAAGCCGCCCCAGCCGTCATCTCGCATGCCCCTCTCGCCACCTACGCCCAATCATACGGCCATGGTTTGTCATCATACGGCCATGGCTTGTCTTCAATCGGCCATGGTTGGTAAACCTAGGATTAATTTAAACTAATTTTGTTTGTATATGCGTTGAGATCATGCCCGTAATGGCGGGGTGGTGCAAATAAATATTTATAATATTCAATGCTGTGTTTTAATGACCCTATGCTTGACGTAGACGTTTTCATTATTTATTCAGGTAGCCTAGAAATTTATCGATTTTTAATAATGCTGGGTAAACATAATACATACGTGAAGGGTGGGTTTTATAAATACACTTTTTTATTGTAGGGTACCTACACTTTATCATCTTTAAATGTATTATAATACTAGCAGCTATCGGCTAAATATTTTTTGAAATTTATCTACCAGAAAAAAATTTAATTAAAAATATATTAGCTCTTTACTTTCGTCTACGAAAAATCTTTCAGAAATGGGAAAATAATTTGGAGAATAGTCGAAGTTGCTTGTACTAGTTAGTAGTATTAAAACTGTTTTTTACTATCCCATGGAAAAGTGCAAACATTCACGCAAATCACAACACGGTAGCGTGATTCCGATGACAGCAATATTCCTTGGATGAATGGAGCAAATCGGTATTTAATGCATTGTTGAATCGATAAAACAGCACATCACTAAACATCGCGTGTTCAACCATATCAGCCTTACTGTCCTTTGACCTGGGTCTATAGTGACACCATAATATTAGTTTTTAATTGGATTTTAGATTTAATTCAAAAATTTTAATTTTTTATCGAATCATTAAAATATTTTCAAGTAACCAACACAAAGATAGACAGTATATTATTTATTTCATATAACGACCTTTAATATTTATTCATCTCTTTTCCCGTAAAATACTTTTTTAAATTGAATTACACATCCTTTTGTAAAAGAAAGAAGTTATCCTATTTGCCCTGATAATACGTTACCTAAGAAAATAATTATGTCCGTATTCTGCAGAAAAATTCAAGAGAGATCCATTGTTCAAAAAAATTCTAACAAATTGTTTGATATTGTGAAAAGACGACGAAATGAAAATTTGCGCTTACAATATGAAATGTGTAGCTACTATTAGAGAAATTCATATCTTTCTAGTCATATATGGATAATATAACATTATTTCTAAATTTATGTAATGAAAGTTTAAAAAACAGAAACATGAAATAAAGTCTATACATTATTTGAAAAAAAAATCTTTCCTAAGTAACATGGCCTTTGTCTGTTCTTTATTTTTTCCTTATACCCAGTTAAATTTACCTAAAGATATATTTATTTTCATCCCGGATGACGCCTGGACGAGCAGCTAGTATCAAATACATTTGAATAATCAATCTTACTAACAAGACCACTAATTAAAACTATGACACAGATTCATGAATTCTTAATAAATTGTCCCCAAAACTACTAACATCATATACACACCTGAAAGCACAGTATATTCAGTAACCACTACTTTCAGTAACTCAAATACCTTCAAACCGAAAACACCTGAACATGAAATTCATAGAAAAACCAGTGTTATTACATACGTAATAATGGTAAAAATCGTATATCTGAAGATATACAAAATTAATAGTTTATAGTTCGAACTATGAACGCGTGGCCTAATGAAGACGGCGATGGAATGGGACCTACTGTTACACGTTAGTATATTCAGCTCATTAAAACTGTTATTAAACTATACATTCATATATTATGTGTATTTCCAAAGTAAAAATTAGACATACTTATCTGCAAAATTATTTTCAGTTCCGACATTATGTACAAAACACCATTTCGGTCTTCATAACTAGCAACAATATTTTTCGTACATATTATATTAGAGGTATTTTAAAATTTACACAGCTGTTTTCATGTACACGATATAATTCGTGAAATTGTTGTTACGTTGAACTTTATGATTTCCTGAAAAGTGAACTTGAACAAAGTAAAATACTAACATACTAACATAAATAAGAGAGACTTCAACCAATTCACACAAATTTTGTTTCAACAACAAGAACAAAAGAGAAAGTTATCATTTTAAAATTAGAATTCGAACTTCTTCTTTTGTTTTTTTTTTATAGAGTAGGAAAATAAAATTTATGACTTGCCAGCTTCAAACACTAAACTAAAGTATTTTAACAAAAATTGTGCCCCTTTCAATATCGTCGGTGTTCTATATTTGAAATGTTATATTTTTTTAAGGCACAAATAGTGCAAAGGTCCCAACTCCGCCGCTGAAAAATGGTAGTGATTTACGTGAATCAGGGTATTTAATAGCTGTCGGGTCCAGAACTGCCAGGTAAAATATTTACAATAATTTAAAGTATGATTAATTCGATATAAAATTTTATTCTTATAACTTGTCACAAAGTAAAGTTTGCCACAAAACTTCTAACAAATAAAAGCATAGTTGATATTTGTTTTTTAATTTAATTGTTTAATTTTTTGCATTAATTTCAGGTTTAGAAGAAAACATAAAAATAAAATGTTATTAACATGTTTATTCATATTACTATTACTGTTGTTAAGTCTTTTTATAACAATGACTGTTTTATGTAAGTGATCACTTTAAATTTAAAATTATTATTATAATACAAAACGTGTTTTTTATCCATATTAATTTCTATTAAAAAAATTTATGGTGCTGGCCAGCATAATTCAACTGAAAAAAAAAACATAATAATAGCCGCCATTTTGGCGCCAAATCTGTGTAGAATTTTATTAAACTTTTGTCGAATCAAATTATTATTTAAAATTGCTAAGCAGGTACAAGTTTCTAGTAAAATTATATTTCTATTATGAAAAACAGATGTAAAACAAAAGCGTCACAAAACAGAAGGAGTCTGTGAAAGCAAGGAATGTTTACGTTCAGCCGCCAATCTGGCTTTGTCGATGGACCAAAGTGTGGACCCTTGTAGTGATTTTTATCAGGTAATATATTATTGTATTTGAGAATAAATTTACTTGTTGGCTTTATAACTGTTAATTGATATAAGAACATGGTGTGCAAATGACAATGATTCATGCATTTTATAAAAACTCTTAGTTATAAGTATTTAACATATAAGTAGGTACATATAGGTACTTATATAAATTAGGTTTTAGTGTTTTTACCAGTTACATTTTTTATACGCTGACAGAAAAAGTTTTAATGCTTACAATAACATTCAATTTAACTTTGGAATAACTTTATTATAAAGCACTACCTAAGTATATTGTTGAAACAAAACTTTTTTACAGTCACGGCTAATTTACGTGACTAACACCTATTTAAGCCTATTAAGCCTTTGACCTTTGACTTTGTGTACGTCAGTATTGTAATGTATTCTTTGCTTATAGTCAATGAACTCCCTTTGTGTAGTTTTTCAATATTTTGATAATAACGACAGATACTCATAGATAAAATTTAAACATTATTTTATAGGAAACTAGCTGCGCTTCGCTATCCAACTCCGAAGAATTTTTCAAATCGGACCAGTAGGTATAGTTCCTGAGATTAGCGCGTTCAAACAAACAAACAAATTCTTCAGCTATATAATATTAGTATGGATTATTATCATTGATCAATTACAGACTATAAATTCGTGTCTTAGCGCTTTACAATCAGCGCAACAGTATGATTCCATTACAAACAAATACCCTAATAGTCCCATGTTTTGTCATATTTTTACGCATTGAAATAATAATAAGAATAGTTTAGTATTATATTATTTGTGTAAAAACATTCAAACTTCAGTACGTCTGCGGCAACTGGGCACAGGAGCACCCTCGTCCAGACGCCTATAGATCGTACGATTGGTTCAGAGAGAAACAAATCAAGGTGTACACGCTTGTACGTGACTTTCTGCATAAGAATACTACTGACCAACCAAAGCCGGTGCAGCAGGCTAAAGATGTGTATACTGCTTGTATGGATACAGGTATCATATAGTCAAAGATCCCACCGCAGGATTATTTCGTTCATAGTTTTTTTGATGAAACCAAAATTTTATGTACATTTATAGTTAGGAGAATATATATCGACTAGGTTGCCAGTCAAAATTTGGCCGTAAGCATGTTTAATTACATTTTTTCTAATCGATTTTTCGCTAAACCTGCGGTGGGATCTTAGTACTAGACTAATAAAATATCAATAATATTATGAATCCTACAACCTTAGCCTACAACTACTATTCTCTCACGCAAATACCACTGAAACGATTACAATGTATTTAGTAATTTAGTTTGTAGGAAAGTGAAGGCCAAGAATAAGACATAGCTTAATTTTTATCCCGGAAATCCCACTGAAACGGGAACTATGCGGGTTTCTCATTGAAAACGCGAGCCAAGCCGCGGGCGGAAATCTAGTATGAGAATGAAACTACTTCATTAAAATTAATGTATGAAAAAAACTATACGCTAAATTATAAAATAGTACCTACATACTTATTTCTATGTTCTTTAGAGCAACAAATTAAGCAATGAAAATAAATAAATATTAACAAACAGCCTAATAATATTTTTTTCAGACAAATTAGACAAACGAGGATTAAAACCAGTTCTCAAAGTATTAGAAAATTTAGGACTACCCTCGTATCCAACGTATTTAAATTTAACAGAAGTAGATTATTCTACCTTCACATTCGACTGGGTAGAAACGGTGATTAAAATAAAAACTCAGCTAGGAATGGATGTTCTAATAGGATTCGATATTATCACAGATCCTGTGAATTCATCAGTTTATAGACTTATTATGGGAACTCCAGAAACTACGAATCCCTTTCCAAGGTACAATAAAGCACAATTTTAAATACTTCTCTATTAATAAAATACTTAAACAAGATTTAAATCGCAATTAGATTTGCTTTTCCTTTAAGATTTTTTTAAGTGAAACTTCTTTAGGCTCTTTGAGAGTAAAATTTCAAGGTCACGCCATGGCAATTTCGTCACGTCATGGAAGGCGACCATTTTTGTATCTTTGAATCTTGCCATAGAATTTTCACTTCTGACACGTGTGCTCGGCACACATGCTTTTTTTGTCGATAGAAACAAAATTCCAATCGATAGCGCTTAACATACAATTTTCAATTTCAGTATGTACACGGAAAAGAAACACCACAGCAGTAGACATCGTTTTAAAATACCTAATTTCAGTAAAAAATTAAAACAAGAGTTTAATAATAAAGCAGAATATGGAAATAGCAAAGAAATAGATGAAGACAAGGAATCTGAAATATATCAATTGTTTTACGCTCACCTTATAAAACTATTTGCTTTAGAGACGGATGATGGTAAAAGATCGAATTTAACTGATGTGGAAATCGATCAGAATTCACTTTTAGCAGCTGCTGAATATTATTCTATTTACTATGATCTGACTGCGGTAATGATACTTATATTAATCGTTTATAATTATACAGATTTCAATAGAATTTATTTCCACAAAATCTTCGTTAATATTACGTTTACTATTTCATCACAATTAACTTGTAAACTTCTTACACATCTGAATGTGCAGTGCCTATGACTTTTCTCATATTTGTGTAATCTCCAATCAATCCTGTAATAATTCTTAAGAGATACCAGATAAAAATCATGTAATTCAATTTCATATTTCTCAATTTCAGCTTGAATCAGACAACTCAACCAACATAGATGAAGAAGAATTTATAAAAATACCAAATTACAAAGTAGACTATATTCAAAAGTACACAGATTCTGTAGTTAAAGCAAACAATAAAACAGCTATACCAATATGGAAACGATATTTAGAAGGAGTATTTAATATAAGTGAAGTGACGCTAGATTTTAAAAAGGATAAAATTTTAATTTCTGCACCAGATTTTGCGTATATGGCGGCTATGGCAGCGTACACTGCTATGATATCTCCTGTAGTTATTGAACTATACATTTGGGTTAAGGTAAATATTAATATTATAAAGTAATAAACTAACGATAATACTTTTCTATCTCATACTCCGTCCGTCGGTACATCTAATAAACTGCAAACAGGGCATGTGACTTCATCGTGCAGCTTACAATTAAATCTATGTTTAACACATTTCCACCGATACTCATATTCATATTATTAATCGAAAATTATATTGATTCTTGAAATATCCAGCTACAAAATAATGTTAATTTTTAATTCAAATTAACGTCTACATGCAAGTATGCATACAGGTCATGTGACGTCAAGACGCGCAACACGCATGAAAGAAATGCTTAACATACATCCAATCACCTGCATCAGACATATTAAAACAGATCTTAGAAATATGCAACCATTTTTTTTTTCAAGAAAATATCCCCATCTTTAAGTATTTTATTGTGTGTTGAATAAAATTATTTTTCTTTTTTTTTCTTCTATTGTGTGTTTCCTACAACAAGGTAGTAGAAGTCCTAGCACTTCACACAACAACAGAACTGTCCGCTCTATACGAGCGCACATCTACAGAGCTGCATACAGGTCATGTGACGTCATCACGCAGCTTACAATGCGCTAATGTGGTTAATGACATGCTCGGTATGGCGGTGGCTTATGCTATCGCTGATCAGAACTTCTTTAATGTTACCAAGCCTAAGGTAAGAATTTGGATTAAATTGTTATGTTAGTTATTAGGTTTCGGTTATTTAAGTGGCAAAATTAATGTTAATTTCATTGTGAGTCTATTAA
Source organism: Colias eurytheme (assembly GCA_907164685.1). NCBI lineage: Eukaryota > Metazoa > Arthropoda > Insecta > Lepidoptera > Pieridae > Colias > Colias eurytheme. The sequence continues at coordinate 53,518 of CAJQZN010042339.1, read as the reverse complement.
ATTCGTATTAATTTTCTCTGTTTTCTTTGTTTTGATTTCTATTTTTCAGTTATTAATCTTTCTCAGCATTAGTTTATTGATGATTTCCTTGGAATTTCAGTTTAAACTTTATATCGATTACCAATAAATTAGATGCTTCTAAACTTTATGACGTTAAAAAAGCTTTTATAGCAAAACCTATCTGACCACCAAATAATCATCCAAAAAGTTAATTTAGTATTTAACTTTCAGATAGAATCAATGCTACACGAACTAAAGAACGCATTAGCCCATCTCATAGGAATGACTAAATGGATGGACGATGACACTAAATTAGCTACTTATAGGAAAATTATTGAAATGAAAACTTTAGTAGGTTTTCCAGACTGGCTATTAGAAGAAGGAAGACTAGAAGATCATTATAAAGGCCTAGAAATAGATACAGGGAAACATTTAGAAAATCTCGTTAATATAGTTCAAGTTAAAACTAAAAAAGCTTTAGATAAATTCCGTAGGGGAAATAATTATACTTGGGCTACTGTTCCTACTGAAGTTAACGCATATCATACGTTTCAAGAGAATACTATAAGTGAGTTTGAAATAAATGAAAATGTTTTTAATAATATGTGGTTTAAATTTAATAAATATTAAATTGTTTTAAATGTTTTGGACGCAGCTGTACCTTTAGTTATGTTACAGCATCCTTTCTTCGATTTAGGACTGGAGTATGTTATTTTTATTAATGTTAGATTTGTTGATAAATATGTATTTGCTAATTATTTTTTTTTTTTATATTTTAGTTCGTTAAATTACGGATCCTTAGGCGCTGTACTTGGACACGAAATAACTCATGGATTTGATAGTTTTGGTAAGTGCTGCTATTAGACATTAGTATTTGGTATAAAACAATTTTGAACTTCAATATAAATATTGAACTTAAATTGTAAAATAACCTAAACACTTTCTGACACAAATCTAAATTAAATCACAATTATTTTTAATCACAACAACTTTAATCCTGTTTTAATCTTAGCCTCAAGTTAAACGCAAATTAATACCCATAATACTTTAAACGTATTATTCCTCACAATATTTCTTACCCAGGTCGACAATTCGACAAAAATGGTAATCTCATACCATGGTGGTCAAACGCCACAGTCGAAGCATACGTCAATAAAACCCAATGCTTCATCAATCAGTACTCATCATTTTATATTCAACAAATTAAAAAGCATGTGAGTAATTTAATTAGAAAATTTTGTTAGATATATAAAACCAGATAAATGTATCATTAAGGGGCCGATTTTTCAATCCCTGATTAAAACTGATCCGTCCAATAGAGTATTACACGATAATATTAAAATGTCACCTGTAAACTGTCGATTGCGGGCAATAAGAATACATTTTGAAATGGTAGTTTTATACGTTATTCGACGAATAAGTTTTAACCAAGGATTAGCCCTTAGAATTACAAAGATTTTAATATTATTATTTAAATCAAATACAGTATTACATCAATTTTAGCGAATTTATTTGAAGAAATTTAAATCTTATAATTAGTACTCTAGGCTCTATAACATTTTTTTAAATGATTTACAAGCTTTTATAAAAATACAGTGTAAAGGAAAATAACTACTAAAAAAAGAATAATTGCAGGTAGATGGTAAAAAAACACTAGGTGAGAATATAGCAGATAACGGAGGAGTTAAAGAAGCTTTTGTAGCTTTCAAAGAACATTTGAGAAAATTTGGACCAGAACTAAAATTGCCGGGTTTTGAGCATCTCTCGTCAGAACAATTGTTCTTTTTATCCTATGGTAATGTAAGTAAATGTATTAAAATATTCTTAAATAATAAACAATGATATGATCTGTTATGTTTTCAGGAATTCTGATTTTATAGTCCTGTTAATTGTAGTAGCTCTAGCTTCATTTATATTTATATAATTTATGGCCAAATGCTGTTATTATATTACATAATAATATGTTTATTACTGTCCTCGTATTTGATATCTCTTTTAAATTAAGATTTTTTGATATGAAGGAAGTCTCCTTTATATTCCAGAATGACAGAGAGATAGATATTTTACTACGAGTGTAACAGTGCCACTAAGATTTCCTGAAAAACGTTTTTCTGCTGCACTATGAGTAATAATGGTCAAAATATTTGGATTTCTAATAAAGTGTATTTTCTCCATTAATTCCAGCTATGGTGTGGTATTGCAACTCCAGAATCATTAAAATCCGACTTAGAAGATGAACATGCTCCACAGCACTTACGCGCTCGCGGCGCTTTACAGAACTACGAGGAATTTGCTAGGGCTTTTCAGTGTCCACCCGGTTCTGTGATGAATCCTAGCAAACGATGTATTATATTCTAATTAAAATCTCATTTGAACTTAAATTAGCAAGGAAAAATGGGAAAATTATGGTTTTCAAGTATGGTAAGATTTGGGGTTAGAAAATTACTACGAGGAATTTGCTAGGGCCTTTCAGTGTCCACCCGGTTCTGTGATGACTCCTAACAAACGATGTATTATATTCTAATTGGGAACTACGCAAGGGAAAATTAGGGCTAGGAAAATTATGGTTTTCATGAATGGTAAGGTTTGGGGTTAGAAAATTTACTAAGAGCAGTTTGTCCGAGCAGTATGATGCAATTTAGATTGTTTGAATACGGTTTGTTATTATTTATAATGTGATTTAAAATCGTTTAAAAAGTTTTTAGTGTACATTATATTATTACCTATCTATTATTCTATTGAAAATATTTACTCCTATACCTTTAATGATATCTTTCCTGGCTTAGAATATGTGTGCGAGAAACGATAAGGCAAAACAAATTTAAACTATCTCATTCACCAAGAAGTTCAATGTATGAGACAATAATAACAATAGAATCTTAGAGTGTAAAATTGTAAATGCATTTAAAATTGTATAATAAATGTTTAAATTATAGAGAGAAATAAAATACTGCATGTAAAGCTATAAATTTAATAACATAAAAGTGCATATAAGTACAGACTTTACAAAATAACTTAAGTGTACAAAGAGTTCGCAAGATGTTTTCTAAATAAAGAATTCAATAAAAATAAACAGGTGTTTCAATCCGTATATTTAATAATGCTGAATATATTCCGATATAATTTAACTTAAACTAATGGATGGAGTGGCCGATGCTGGAGATGCCGTACGAGCCGTACGAGCCCCCGTAGCCGCCGTGGCCGTAGAGACCGCCGCCGTAGCCGATGCCGGTGGAGATGCCCGAGCCGTATGACACGCCCGAGCCGTACGAGATGCCGGAACTGATCGCACCGCCGCTGATCACTCCACCGCTGATAACGCCGCCGCCGATAACGCCACCGCCGATGGCGGACCCGGTGGCGATCGCGCCTGTCGCTACTGGGATGTGTCTGTCGACCACGATGGGCTGGGGCACGGCCACTGGCCTGTCAACTACTACGGGCTGGGGAACGGGCACGGGCCTGTCCACGTGAACAGGAACGGGCACGCTCACTGGCCTGTCGACGTGCACGGGGTAGGGCACGGGCACTTGACGGTCGACGTACACGGGGCGGTCGACGGCCACCTGCTTCTCGACCGTCACTGGGTATGGCACCGGCACGGATACGGGTACTTTGACTGGGTACGGGACTTTCCTCTCGTAGTACACTGGGACTTGGCGAGTAACCTCAACTGGGACTTTGTGGATGACGGGCACGGGCCTGTCGACCGGCACGGGCACATTCACTCTGTATGGAACGGGGACGGGACGGTCGACGGGTACTTGCACGGGCACTTGGACGGGTACTTGGACGTCACGGGTGATGGTTCTTGTGATGAAGCGGGGAACTTCCTGGCGCAAGATGACTGGGTTGGGTTGAACTGAGACTGATGTTTGCACGGCGGGTGCGGGTGCGACGGCGACGGCGGGCGCGGCGGCGACGGCTACAGCTGGTCCGGCAGCGATGGCTCCACCACCGACGGCGATTCCGGGTCCTCCGACGGCGATTCCGGGTCCTCCGACGGCGATACCACCTCCGAGACCGCCTCCGAGACCGATTCCACTGCCGACAGCGATTCCACTGCCGATTCCGCTACCGACGGCGATGCCGCTACCGATTCCAATACCACTGCCGATTCTTACACCGCCGTAACCACCGCCAATACCGATTCCGTGAGACAGGACAGGACCGGATGAGATGTATCCGTGTCCCGTGGAGTAGATGCCTCTCTTCGCGGGCTTTCCAGATGGTTCATCTTTGATTCCATTTTCTAATAGTTCAGATACTTTTTTCTGTTCTATTTCCTTGCTCAGTGATAGAGTACTCCCCAAGAGGAGTACCTGGAAGTAGAAAAACAGTTTGTTACTATGATTTATTATTGGAGATTGAATTTATTAATTTATTAAGAACGATTAAAATGGTTTATTTTTATCAAAGCAGTGATCTCATAGCGTAAAACCGAATTTGTTATAGTTTCAACGCGCAATCAATTACGTTAACTAAGTATGGTTATATTAAAATTTCATGAAAAATAAAGTTAGTATTATAGATCAATGTCTACCACTAATCGTAGGTCAAGGTGAGGTCCGGGTAAGGTCTGATACTATGCAGGTGCGGCTTAAACATATATCAATCAATGCGGAGTTCTTTATAGCTTTATAAGAAACTACAGCAAGCCGAGATTAGATGTATTGAAAATATGTTAATTATGTCATTTTTGTAAAAGATAACTTGATATGAAACATATTTTGTTTGATTTGCACATTTTCTTTCTTCTATATACATAATGTATACAATTATACATGTATAGTTCACAACCACTATGTTACCGATTACAGAGAAAACTGCTGCAATGGAGAGCTTACTATAAGAACTGCATAGCTTTTATAATCAAGATTCACAACATTGCATAAATTACGACACACGTGCCCAAATGGTTATACATATATAAATGTTATATGTAATACCTAAAGAATGTTACACTCACAAAAAACACTAAATACAAATATGATATTAAATAATTGACCAGCTAAAGAAATCAAATTTCAAATATTTAGCGCCATAATAACCGTCATCCGTAATCTAATTGCAGAAAAACATTTCATTAATTTTAATTGTACAAGAATGTTATATTACGCGGAACCCCTTTGGTCATATTTCTTAGCCCTTAAGGTCTAGAAATGTCGTTAAAGTAGTTTACCAATTTATGAAGTTGTTTCATGTACTTACATTTGACAAACGTAAGCTCTCTTGTGTAATATGTAAGCTGACTTTTTAATTGAAAATGTTTGTTTTTTTAATATTAGAGATCTAAGCTCACGATAGGAAATATTTTTAGTAATTAAAACTTACTATTAAATTAAAAAGGCGAGGTGTTTTTTTGTGGCAGAATTTAGCTAGCTAATATTGGCACCTAACCCTTGCTGAAACTCATTTTGACGTTGTTTAAGTTAAAAATAGTTTCCTTTGTATATTTCCATTTACCTACCGTTAAGTGCCTAAATAGCCTAATCTATCGATTGTATAAAATATTGTCTTCTAATTCGATAAAGGTTTTTAACTTTTTAGTAATCTTACGATTCGCTAACAATAGTTATTTACACCTCATATTTTTCTTATTATAGAGCAGAGCAGATATCTATTACTTGTTTACGACTTGAAAAGTTTACAAACACCTAACAAAAACAAGCCCTATTAAAATTGAGTAACTAGACTATGACGCATTTAGGGCAAAAGTCCGCACATAATTTTAAAGCACCATCCGGCAGCTATATGCAGCTACGGGCGCGCGAAGGATATTGCGAAATTAAGGATTTTAAAGTTTATTTCATCAGTTAGACATGTAACATAAATATGTTGTTTCATTAACTATGCATTAACTATCGTATTTATTATTCTATAATTAGAACTGTCAAAACAAGAAATTGATTGCACAGCGAATAATTCGTTACCTACGTGTTAGACTTCGAAGGGTTTAAAATTTTGATTATTTAAATTATGATTTATTGCTTGCTGATTATTTTGTTAGTATGAATATTTCAAATTACTAATAATGACAGAAGCAATGTATTATAGAGTTAATCTACTTTACATTCTCTTATTGTTAACTGCGTTATTTTGTACATATTACAATAATAATAGGTAAAGCACCGAACGTTGTTGATTGTTGAACGTTGTTAAAAGCACCTTACTCAGCATGTTATTATGTCTCTGCTGATCAACATTATCAAAAATTGTTATTAGGACCTTTATAAAAGTATTATTATGACATTGATGATTAACTTGATTAAATATTCTTGTTAGATCTTATACTTTATTCAGAATATGTTATTATGACTCTATATATTAACCAAAATTTGGTAATAGGACCTAATTTCTCCTCCACAAACGATGTTCCGAGATGAAACTGTTAGTCCGTCCACCATGAATACTCACCATAAATAAATGAATAGCTGCCATTTCTTAAATGTATCCTTAATACTATCGAATCACATTTGTCGCCGTGTGCCGGCTTGTAATCAGTCTGCTGCAAGGAGTGTGCTCTCAGGCTTTATATACTTTAAGTGAGTTCATGTTTCGTGTACTGGTCCAAGCCTTAAATGTAACAGTTATTGACCTGAGTCTAGTATTATTGACGTTCGTCTGGACTTATTTTTGTTTATATATGTTGGTGGAATGTTTTGGGAATCATGATTGGGAGATATAGATGATAGAGCATAATTCAGAAGAATAAATTGTGTTCATACTTCCTTATTTCTTTAATTACTTTAACATATAAAATTATTATTACATATAAATGCAAGAAAAACTAAGCATAATTAAACATTTTTCATTACTTTATGCAACGTAAATATAAAGATGATCGTTTAATTCTACAGCGCAGTTGTAAGCTTTTAAATCGTGTAGAGCGAAGAGCGCTACGACGAATCTATTGTCATGAAGCGTAGCATCAATACTACGACTGATGCGGTATTTTCAATATAATGAAATTAATATAGCTTATTTTTTTAATTTAAGTGTTTATACTGCAATGTTTAAAGCATTTTGTTAACTGTTTACAAAATATTGACTTAAATACGGCACATATACACAGCTAAAAATCTGATGTTCTAAGTGGTTCTAATATGGAATATGGTAAATGGTAATGGTAAATCTTAATACTATTATAAAGGCGAAAGTTTGTAAGGATTTATGGATGTATGGATGTATGGATGTTTGTTACTCTTTCACGTAAAAACTACTGAACCGATTTCAATGTTTAGCACACATATAGAGGGTAACTTGGATTAACACATAGGATAGGT
>CAJQZN010042339.1:25208-36624 GCA_907164685.1 Colias eurytheme | reverse complement strand
AGTACACCATTCTGAGGTGAACTTTATTTTTGTGCTAGAAAGTATAGGGGAGATGGGCCCAAAGGGGGCACCTTACGGGAAAATTAAAAAAAATGAAGTTTGAAAAGAAGTTAATCCATTTATTTTTTTGCCAAAAGTTTCATTAATAAATACTTTTGAATGCTAAGTGGTTAAATTTGTCAAAAGTTAAAGTATATAGTAATTATTAACAGATTACTAAAAGCCTACGATTGCCCGCTTTGCCCGAAGGGGAGGCCTAAAGCGGGCTTTCGTTTAGGGCAAAACGGGCAGTAGTTGGGTAAAGCGGGCAGGCCTGGATTTAAACAGTAGATTTCAAAATATACAGCCACAAATAATATATACAATAATAAATAGAGTAAAAGACACAAAAATATTTTATAAGTTATGTATTTCAAACAGTCATACAATTATTTTTAAATGAATATATGAAACAAAGGAACTTCTTAGGAGCTTTAAACTTTTAGGTACAATATTTCCAGATATATCTGAAATAATATTTAAAAAAATAACGCCCTGTTTACAGTCTATCATTATTTAGTCTCTAATAAGCGATACAATTATTTCATATATATATATATATATATATATTTTTTTTATAAATCCTAAAATAATGTAATAGGTAGGTATACAAGTTCCAAAAATTCTTGTTTAGACAGCCCGTAAAATAAAGAGTCCATGTGGAATACGTATTCCAAAAGCTCCATTTCTTGTTCCGTAGAAAAGACAGTAAGTAGTAAACCTACCAAGCTTTACATTACACGAACCCAATTTAAGATGTCTGCAATGTCGTTCTTGGAATCCTATATTTAGTTGTTACTTTTTTGACAGGTTTTCCTAACTCTTGCACTTCTCGTTTTGCTTGCTGCATAGTTGAGCGTTGCCATGAGGCTTGTGAAGTTTTACGCTTATATTTACGCCGGTTATAAGCGGTCATCTGAAAGGAAAAAGCAAATTAACAAAATAATTTTTTAGCGGACGGGGCAAAGCGGGCGCGTGCCCGCTTTACCCTGCCCGCTTTGCCTTTTTCGACATTTGAAAGGTTCAGACGAAATTCTACCTTAAAATTTTTAGACACGTGGATTTTTATGGAACCAAAATATGGCCAGATAGCCACTTAATAACTAACAAATTTTGGTTAAAGGATTGTAAACACCAAAATAAAAAGAACACATATTACATACCTTGCAATATTTTTCAAAAATCGTCGAAAAACATTTATTTGTTGCAGCTTGTAAATGCGTGCTCGCAAGCGAATCCAACGACTGCCGCGAGGTGGGAGGGGTGTGGGGATCGTGCTCACGAGTCGCGCGCGCGCAATTATTTAAAATTCCGATACTATACTGAGTGCCCTCTTTAGGCTCTGTGCCCACTTTAGGCCCCTTTCCCCTACCTAGTAATAAAATACTGCGTACCAATGAAATAACTTGGTAAAATGGTGAGCATGCAATATGACATAGAAAAACAAGACATGGTTTAGCACAATGGTTGAGGTTTGAAACAGTAGTTGGGTATATTTCAGGTGAAGTAACTGATAATACCTAAAGTGGTTTAATGACAAATGTAAATGGATAAACTAATTTGTTTCACGACCTAATTTTTAGTGAACTATTCATATATAGGTCCAGTGCGCTTAGAAAAGTTACCTTGTATTCAACATTGAGATATCATTGAAATGCATGCATGATAATGATAATTATATTGAGAGTAATATACGTTGCAACTTGCAGTACAATTTACATAACAAGAAGGAAACATACACAACAACATACAAAAACTGAGACTTTCAAGCTTCGATAAGTGAGAAAAACATGCTTATATGTAGTTACTGATACAAACAAAAAAGCACACAGGTGGGTAATTAGATCAACAGTCCAATGAATTCATGTGATTAAATCGATTATATATTAATGACATGCAAACGCAAACAGTTGCGAAATACTATCCTAGATCTCGATATATCAAACGAAATTTTAGCTGAGAAAATACGTGTTTGGTTATAGAAAAACTACTTTAAAGATTCTCTTATATATTTCCTTATTTGTGGGAGTTCTAGATCGTGTTAACTGGATTAAATTATTTATTTTAAGTGTGGAGATTACAGTTACTTATTTATTTTTATTATAGTTATTGGCACAGATTACTTAAAACAAAGAAATATAACTTTATTACTTAACATATTGTAGGATATATTATATCCATAAGTACCTACTATTGTACATATTTTTATAGCAAGGCTTTTAAATGATTGTGACCGTGATATACCTATATTATGAAGTCAGTTAAAATGAATAGGACTATTCGCCAACTTATATGTAAGTATGTACTCTATGTTTCAATTAAACTTAACTACAAAATACGTATCACTTACTGAGTAATTATATCTGACATGTATCATAAAAATGTATAACTGCAGTTATTAAAAACTTGTATTATTAGTTTTCGAAACATTAATTACCCAGGTCTAATCTTAACAAACACGCTTGCAATCAAAACAAGAGTCGTGATTAAAATCATTGTAGAGCATTAAAAGAAGAGAACATTTATCACGAATGCTATTCAAACATTACAAAGACGTATTCTTATTCATTTAAAAATGAATATACTCCTTTCATCCTATCAGGACGTTGAGTCACTACTTTCTAATATCTTGAGAAAGCGCGAGAAAGTATGCCGGAGTAAGGAGAAAATAACGCAAACATTCGACGATCAAAATGTGCTAAGGTGACAAAATGCATGTTAATTTGCATATGCTTTGTGGTTAGTCTAAGAAATGCAATGAAATTATTGTGTTGGACTTTTGCGTGTTTAAAGGCGAAACACGAAATACCTTTGTGTTACAGTAAGCTGTTTTTTGGACAGGAGCTTAGCTTGCAAATATTTTAAAAAACATCACATTTCTTTCGATTAAAAAAATATCTAAACGCTACATTATTATTCATAGTATTATGAGTATCTCTATTTGAATATAAAAATACCCACATTAAGATCACAAGTTCACAGCAATAATTTTCATGAAAATATAGAGTTGTTTAGTGTTTATAAACTTCTTAATACATGGGTTATTATTTCAGGCAACTTTTAAGTAAGCAGTTTCTATGTACCTATATCTAGTAACTAATCAACAAAAATATATTTTGAATTAAAATTTATAACAGTTTATTGCAGACTATTCGCTCGAGTAATGTTCCTGATAACTTAAGTTTCCGCAACATCAAAAAATAACAAATTTATTTTTATACTTCTTATTTTGGTATTGTTATCAAACAAACAGTTTTACTTTCGATTGTTGTATACGTGTTACAGAATCGAAAGTTATCCTTAATCCATTTTTGGGCTGATGCACCTGATCAGAATTTATTATAACAATTGTTTTATATAATGTATGATATCACAATACCATACATTCGATCGATTAGGTATGCGAAATATTGAAAATTTTATTATACAATCGGTAAAATAAATAACTAAGTAAGCAAATTCTACCATTTTATATCAAAATCTACACCATAATGTAGAATCTGTGTTAATTTGAATAATGTGTATTATGTAAAAATACGGAATATGTGAATAAAAATCTCTATTATAATGAAATAATTGAAAATTTTACTGAAATTTTAACTTAACTAGGGCAATTCTTATGACCTATAATTACTTATAATTTATATCGACCACATAACTGTTGGAAAGCCGTTTATCCAGAGAGGAGCCGGATTGAGGAAAACGGTGTATTTAATTATTATTTACTAACTGTGCCCCGCGGTTTTACCCGCAATACTCCGCTCCTATTGGTGATTGATGATACGTAGCTTAGAGCCTTCCTCAATGTCGAACAGAATATTTTTCAAATCGGAACCATGGTTCCTGAGATTAAGCGTTCAACTAAACAAATTTAGTATTTACTAAATAAACAGTAACAGTTAATAATTAATTCTTTGAAGTCTACGCGTTTCTTGGTCCTTGGAAAGTAACTAATTTATGTTAGGACATCAGTAAAAAACTGAAAATGTTTCACCATACACGTATTTCCTTTCAACTTGAATTCATTTACATAATATTATCTACAAGATTTCAAATGTAACACCGGAAAACTACTAACACGGATAACACGAATTAAATTTGATTTCCTTTCCATGAAATAAGAAAATTGCAGCTTATTTAAAAGTGCAAAGTATGTGCGATGCAATTATTTCTTATATATTATAACATATTTTTATACAAAAAATTAGAGCATTTAATCTTATAAAATCATTATATGTTGCTCGTATTTTCAACATCTACTTATTTTAAAATTTAACATAAATTGCAAGTTGTTTCAAACATAGTTATTCCTACTTATAATTTTGGTTTGTTGATTAATTATTAACATAATATAAAAACTATTGAAACTCACCTGTTTCTTCCATTTCGGCAAAACGTATTTAGCCGGTACCACAATCGGCGTAATACACGATATTATCACAAATATAATAATATTCTTCATTATTGCTCCATAAAGGACTCCACGATGCAAATTCTTAGCGCCTTTTGAAAAATGAATGCAAATTTTGCATATGCTTTCAAACTGTTATCAACACGACTGCTCGCTACCCGGTACTGTTATGCTGTGTTATTGAACTTGACTGAGAGAAACTACTTTCGCCGAGACTTTTACATGGCTATAAAGAAAGCTGTTTTGGGGACGAGCGGTCAATAAAAATAAAAGCAATAAAATGCCGTGTATGGAATTGTGTGGAGATATTATTGATTTTGCAATAATTAATATTATAATTATCTTATATTGGAAGGTATTTACCGTGGAAGATGTTGAATTGAATTGAACTGTCTAATGCTTATGAAAACTTATCCCTGAAAAAAAACTTCATGAAATTTCACTTTAAATGTAAGTTGAGGGGGGTGAGGTAGGGGACTGTAGAGGGGTTGAATTGCCGATAAAAATACCTGGAGAATAGCCCCTTCAAATATCGGTATGTCATGTCCGGACACACTGTATATAATACATAATAATCATTTATTGTACTCAGGTACAATAACCATTAACATTTAAATTACTTAAATATAAAAGATGAATTGATACAGTACAAAATATAAAACCTGTATCGAACATAATTTCATAATAGATAGTCTATACGTGGTCTATACTTTGCTTTAAGACTGAGGTATAATTTAATCCAAAAAGAAAACAATTAAAATTAACATTAAAACAGAACCTCAAACTTCTTAAATAAATAATAAAACAAAAACGCGGTTTTCGAGGCCCCAACGTCACCACAGATTAATATCTCGAAAAGCGAATGCAACTTGACACAGTTTCCGTGATTTCTTTAAACCGATCGCGATGTAAAAACATTTTAACACAATGTAGATGCCCTCCTTTCTTAATTAGCCTATTTATAGCCTTCATTCAACTGTCGCTGACTTTTTAAATGCTTTTGTATAGATATAAGCTCTTTGAAGATGTAAAGACGATTAATGTTTGTGTTAACTGCTAATTAAATAATAGAAAACTAGTTACTTATCGTAGTTTTTGATAAAAAAAATTGTTTAGGTTTTCTTCATAGTCATCGGCTGTGTCCACATTTGTTGTTTTTAAAAATAATTAGAAGTGAAATAGTAAATAGAAGCTTATTAAAAATCGCCAATTAAATGAGCCATAACTATTTCACCGCAAATAGCAATATATGACTTTATATCCGCGTCCGTACATTGCTATATTGAAATTCAATCGTATGAATTATTAAAATTGCATACTTTTTACTTAAAAACTTGTTAGTTACTGTAAAAGCACTCGATTACGATTAAACGGCAGGTAAATACCAATTTTGGTGAATGTATTTGAGTATAAATTAGTTTTTGTTCCTATCACTTACCTAAGCATTTACGAATTATTTGATTCTGTATGTTATCAATTTCATGTTTATTTTCGATACTAGTTTAATTAAAATATATGATACTCGTTTCCTCGTATAGGATTTCAACATGAAATGAAAAATTTACAGGAATAAATAGGTCGATAAGAATAGTGTAGTTTTCTAATTTTACTTATTCATTATAGCTGATAATTCGTTTTATCTTGATCTTTAAATCTGTGAGTAAAATAATATAGATTCAACAAGGCTTCACAGAGAGCTTTAAAGTGGTCATATTGCAAAATAATTAGGTACTCCTTTTGTTCGGTCAGTCTGTTGATGTATGACCACTTAGTAATATTTTAGCTCAGCAGAACGAAAATGTTTTTTCAGACCTTATCGGTCCCTTGATTAGGCAACAGCTGTAGTAGATCCGAGGTATTTTCCTCGATATATTTTAAATATAAATTGGAAATAAAACACAGAATACCTTAAAATACTTATATATTACTTTCATTTTATATACATTAATACAATATAAAGCTATATACACACAGTTTAGGTCCATATTCGACAGTTTCATATTCAACTTCGTAACATTAACGTTCAGTAAAAATGTCTACATCACTGCTATAAGGCTGAGGTTATACGCTTAATTCGACGCAAGACTGGGTTATTTACCTACTATAATTATATAAAACTATAAACAAACAATTAATATCATAACAGAAAGTACACAAAATTAACAATTACCCTTTAAATATTATATGAATGATTTAAATGAACGTGTTTATTTAATAATGATACAAAAAAATTGGCACATAAAACATAATACAAGTGGTATTACTTATCATGCAAAAGTATAATCTAAAAAAAGTATACTCATCATAATTGAAATATTGAAAATTGATTGAAGTTTCAAGAAATTGATTTTTCCTCGACTTATAATTCATTTAAAAACTTATGAACGTATAATATCGCTGTATTAAATGATTTAATTTGATTTATTACTTCTTTTTTTTAACAACAAAATGGAAACAGATAACGTACACACACTAAGAATACGTAACTAAATATTATTCACAGAACCAAAAAAAAATATTGAGTATAGGCCCATGCATTTTTTCTATGTTTGAGTTTTTGTTTTTACCCAGTCCCACTAAAAGTTATATTCGACTATACGAGATTATTTCCATACAATAATAAATAATAATTATCACTATTATGACAATATGTGCATTATTTAAATACCCTCTTACGTTGTTTGTCTCACTTGCAAGATTTCATCTCTACATATTTTTAAGAAAAAAAATGTGTGCGTGTACTAGTGTACACACGTAAGAAGTAAAACTTCTTTATGACCTTATTTTTCAAAAAAAAATTTACTATATGCAACTTAACAGAAATACGTCGAATCACGTGTGGTAGGGATAAGAAAAAGATGGCGCGTAACGGAAAAATGTCACGCGTAACGAAAAAATGTTACACTAAATTTTTTTTCCAACCCCGATAAAGAAGTTTCACTTCAAAAATACGTTATTAAGGTATAATAAGCACCTAGACTCACAATCACGGTCAAAAACTGTCCGAAACAAAACTCTGCCTTTGCCTGTATACGGCAGAGTTTTCTGATTCATTGATTTAATAGACTTTGAACATTACTGTCAAGAAATAAGATGTTTATTTCAATGTTGCTCGGACACTTTTAGACGTCCTCTTAAAAGGCGTTTGTAAGTCTAGTTTATATTTCGTTAAATAAAACGTAAATACATTGCAGATGCAGAGTAATGTTGGATTCTATTGAAACATTATACATGTATAAGATTAACGGCCGGTTACACAATTTCTGATTAGGCTTCTGTTTAACTCATCTGTCAGATAAAATAACCAACAGTTTATAAAATTGTATGACAAAATGTATCAAATACGCTATGGTCAAAAGCTTTCTATTATTCTCTGTTTAGATTATCTATCTATCTGACCGGCTAAACGGAAGCTAAACAAACACATCTAGAAATTGTATAACTGACTATTTTGTCAATAATTTTACAAAAACAAGCATTTTTAAAACATGATTAAACAATTCATATTTCAATTATTTTTTTATAACATAGATAATAAAAAATATGAACAAATATTCTGCTATCGCTTACTTAAGGCGACGCATTAATTCCTAAAAATCTCAAAATGCAGATCATTGAGCTCAAATACGGTTTAAAACACGATTTTTTTTTATGGTATATACATATATTTTGCGACTTGGTAAATTATTGTTATTCTAGAAATTAAAATATACTACTAAATTAGGAAGCTATACAAAAAATGCAATCATTTGTTAGTTTGTTAAAATAATAAAGTTAATAAACGTCCCTAGGAAATAAATAGATATTTGCTCTCTTTCTATTGAAAGAGGTTTACAAAACATGAGTTTTTTTAAGATTCTAATCAGATTTGGAAATTAAAATATGGAATTCTACATTTTGACTATGGAATGTAGTTCAAAATTGGAACGGGTGAGATTCGATTCTTTGAATTGAGAAACGATCTTATAATTAAACTAAAATACGTGCACCGAATGACGACTTCGCCTTAAATTATTTTTTGTGATTTATACACTACAAATGTAAATGTGAAATAATACAAATACACTCACACAACTACATTTGCCACTACATTAACGAATCACACTCAAATTCATTATTTAATTTGCATTATGTATTATTTATGAAAGAAAAAATAACTGTAATATTCAATTACCGATTTTTAAAACATTTAACATTCAGTTTTTGTATGTTTATCAATGTTTTGAAAATATACACAATGCAAATCCAAGCTAACATTTTTAAAGTACATATATTTATGTATAGATACAATATAAACTAAATTAAACATGATTCAAAAAACATTAGCTACATAATGAAAATGTGAAAATCCTCTAAAATACATAATAATAACATAAAACATATAACATTAATTTAAATCTACATAAGGCAATAACGACTTATTGGTCTTAAAGCGATGAATACCTCATATGACAAAAAGAAAGAGAAAAAAGATTGTGTGAGATATGAGTGCGAATGAAATAGCAATATATTTTTCGCATATTTTTCTAAAAGATTGTATTTGTTACAAAAAATACATATTGCTATATAGATAGGTAATGGAGACTATATTTTGCAAATTAACTAAACTACATCGAAATCATTAAAGCCGTTTATAAACCATTTTAAGTGCATTTTCCAGGGTTTAAGATGTTAAATGGAAAAGTTAGAATTGATTAACTACCTAAAGCTATATTAAACAAAACTAAATGATTGTAAAAGATAATATTTATACAGAATGACTTGTGATTGATGTAAAATTTGTATTTAACAAGAGAAGAAGTCAGAAACATCGAAAGGGTAAATTATCGTGAGATTTTTTGTTTTACACCTACTTGTGGTAGAAAACAAAGTGTAGACAAGCTCCACAAGAGAAACGTCAAAAAGTGGCTAATTAGCCACATTTTACTTCAGTTGTCTCTTTCTCACTCACAACAGTTGAATCATGCCATCTCACTTTGACGTCATAGTCGTGTATGCGTTAATGTGCCGTGTTTGAAGATCGAATGTAGTGTTGGTAACCTATCTACACCTTTTTACATATAATAAAATATATATTTTACATATATAAAAATAGTGTTTATGAGTTATCAAAAAAAGGCTAATATATTATTTTCTAATGTGATACTTTCTGAAGGTAAAGCGTGTGTCTGGCAACATGAACTACATACGCCTATAAATCACATACATAGTATTATCGTCACGTTGTAAAAAAACTGATTTAAAATTTCATTAAATGCTTTTTGCATACATGAACAAAATTCACTAACATTATTTGCAGCAATTACAGCTAAGTCTTATCCGAATAAATTCAATATTTAGGGCCGATTTTTCAATGCTTGGATAAAACTTATTCGTCGAATAATGTATAAAACTACCATTTTAAAAACGTATTCTAATTGCCCGTATTTGACAGTTTACGTGACATTTTAATATTATCGTGTAATACTTTATTGGACCGATAAGTTTTATCCAAGCATTGAAAAATCGGCCCTTAATAATATTAACAACAAGGGTTTAATCGGCTACATGTATAGTCGGCGACAAAATACTTTACTATAATTTATGTTTTTAAGCTTAATTATCTAGTGAACCTTTATAAAATTGTACATTTGTTGGTTAAAACTTATTGTATATCAAAATGATGTGCGTATACAAATTACTGTTAATTTCAAGCCGTTTAAAATTTATAAATCCGTTAAAATGCTTTTAAAATGTTTTCCATTAATAAAACTTACCATTTAAATACGATTCCTGGATACAAAAGTATATTATTTTCTTCGATTACAGAATAAACATTGATACAAACATTACCGATACAATTAAAAATACCAAGCAAATACAGATTATACAAATAAATTAATAATCTCACTGCATATTATCATTTCAATAATAAATACATTATTTAATTAAAAGCACTTTTATCGCCGACTGTACTAATGAACATCTCCCTATAAGTCGTTCCGTCGTTCTTTGTCTACCTGCTTGTACTCTGGGAACGGGTAGAGCACTAAATGATCAGCTGTTTTGTACCATGGGATTAGGCCGTTCTGAAATAGATACAAAATATTATTTTGCTTCATTCGAACATATAAATATGTTATCATTTTTATTACGGTTGCTTTCAATTTAAAAAAAATAGAGAATTATTGAATCATTTAATATGTTACAAAATAATCTTAGTTATATTGGTTAACCACTGTTCTTATGGTATTCTAATAGACGGCGTTGATGCAATAGAATTGTATATTTTTTAACCGACTTCATATAAAATATTATTGTTTTTAATATTTAGTATTTACAAAAATTTGATTTTAAGACAGTCACCATGAATTATATTAATAAAGTCCTAATGAAAAAATATAAGGAAAGTATAACTCACTTGGTTAGTTCTTTTATTGGTCCCTCGTCCGAATCCATTCCAGTGGTTGCCCGCGATGCCGATTAAATCACCTTCCTGTATAACAATATTATTTCATAAATATGAGTTCTCATTTATACTAAAAATACTTACTACATAGAAGATAAATAATTCTTCAAAAGGATCATGCCAACTGTTTAAAATAACTACATATTCTAGGTGACAGCTGCATGTGAAAATGAACCTTAAAATCTAGGACGCTCGGTAATTATTCCATTGCAAAAGCTATAGCTAAGTGTTGCTTCTTACAATAAACTATTTAACATTCACATGTCGTTGATACAATAAACATGTTCTTTTCCAATTTTTTTATTTCGACGAGCAAATATTTATACGAGAAATCATCATTAACATTATTTGATTGAAGAATGCAATAGCAATGGTTTATTTTTGAGTCAGAATTTAGTAAGTCTGTAATCTTAAAATACTAACATTTCTTTTTAAAAACGAAGGATTGTTTTCTTTCATAATATTTGCAATCTTTTCCTCCATGGCCCATACAAACTTTCAACTGTGTATATTTCTGG